>JAOBAZ010086666.1:0-19573 GCA_026546875.1 Pteroeides caledonicum | reverse complement strand
ATCTCTTAATGCACATGGTAAGGAGTTCCATATTGCAGCACCATTGTAACTAAAACTACGTTTTAAATTATTTGTTTGCGGTAGTTGTAGTAATGAGTTACAACCTCGTATGTCATAACTTGTTATGTTTTCCTTGTATCAGTTTTCCTTGTAAATAACTATCGATGAGTAAATAACGGGTAACATAGCCAATCAAATTGCTTGATTTGTAATAGAAGACTAGCAGCTTTCTACTAATAATATATTGTAACGCGCTTTCATCACGAAAGCGAGGCTCTCGGACTGCGCGCTGACTAACTGCAGTATAATGTTATCACAAATTAGCACAGCATAATGGAACACGTATCTGAAACAAATACGTCAAACAGAGCGTGGAAATGTAGTATCAGATGCGATCTGGTAACTTGTTTGGATGCAATCCTCTATTTTGTCGTGAGAAAATCGCTGTTTTAGGCGGTCAAATTAAGGATATTTTTATTCTACCATAATGTAGAAATAGTGTTTCTTCAAATGCACAAGACTCAAAACTAATCATCAACGTAATTTCATGATCGACAAGCTGTTCACAAACCGAAGAGTGTAGCCCTCAATTCGAGGCTCTGCGCGCTCCTAATGCTACCTAAAATATTACCAATATTTGCTCTGTTAACGCGCGCAGTTCATTACTTCAATTATACTGTAACTATGCTGAAACGTAGTGTTGTAGACAAAACATAACAACGCATGCTCGTGGAATGATACAACAGACCGCACTGCACCACGGTAAAAATCACTGAAAACAACGATATTTCTTATTAAAGTGGTAAACACTGATATAGAAGAGTTATATTTCTGTACGCTTTTGATGAAAATGTATAGTATCCGAGTTCTAAACTATGACTATCTAGAATTTCTCAAAGTCATTAACAAGAATGGTGGATATAAGAATGTGGCACTTTTCCTGGAACCCAACCCAAAAACCACAATTTTAGTTGTTTTTAATATGCCTGCTTTAATAAGTGTTGTAACGGTGTCAGCCAAATCCGTCCAAAAGTTTTTGTTCGCAGCGAAGGCCCTTCATCAGAGCAGCGAAGTGTTGATGGGTTTTCGCTGGCAATGTTTTGATGTTTGACTTTTTTTTTTGTATTATTTATTTTTATATAAATATTCAAAGATATATTGCAAAACTTCAATTTGCTCACCATGACCTGAAGTCCGCCATCTTGATTTTTATAATTATGCATGCAAATGTATACATGACGTCATAAGCTGGGTCACGCCAGTTCTTATTTTTAGAACTACAAGCATAGAGATTATAACTAACATTCTATGACTATAATCTATAATCTATATGAATATGAATCTATAATCTCTATGACTACAAGTCCTTATGAGCCAGAAACTTGATAAATTTGAAAACATTCTCATTCCAACGTCTTTTATCATTTAACATTTCAACATATTTCACGTCATAAAAATTTGATCCAAGATGGCGGACGCAAATACAGATCTATACAGAAAGACCACTTCGTGGTAGAACATATCCCCAGATTTTTACGCAAAAATATGCAGTTTACTGGCAGAGACCAGCCAGTTTAGCGTGCTGATTGGACAGAGCACACAGTTTACTGGCTGCGAAACATGCGTAATGAGATATGCGCAAGGACAAAAACTCAAAGGTTCCGACCGAAGCGAGGGCAAAGCGAGGGCTATTATTTGGGGGGAATGCAGGACAACTTTTGCCGACAAAAAGGCGTGGTTTGGGCGTTATTAGGGCGTGATCACAATACATGTTTTATTGTGAGGTATAAAGTGAGCCTCAAGTCCCCGAGTAAATACTTTATTCATATGGTGCAGTAACATTTGAAACATTATCTTTAACATTTGCAACATTAACTTTCGCGTTTCTTTCAAATTACAGCCAAATTCATTATTTATTTTGTGCCGACAATTGTCTTACTGTGCCGACAGCCAAGGCATTGGGAGGGTGCAGCCCTCCCCGCACCCCCCTATAGCTACGCCCCTGAGAAAACTTTGAACTTAAAAGAAGTTATTTGATAGTTTTATATGTTCTTTCATTTAAGATGATAAAAATAAGTTTTTTTATTTTCCTTTAAGTGAAAAAATAACATTAATTTTATAAATTTGGACAATATACACTGAGTATCGGGTCATAGTCAGTGAGTTCGATGTATTAGGGCCTGTATCAGTGCCTGTATCACTGGCCTGGCCCATGGCCTGTATGCATTTTCCGCGCACCTGGTTACCTGGGCACGAGACATACTCTCCCGCGCTATTCTATATTTCTGACCAAGTTCGTCTACTTCAGCGTCTTGTACAAGTTTCATGTTCATTATCAATCTCTTTGAATCGGTTGTATTTCCTTGGAAAGAAGAAATAAATATATTTAAAAGAACACTCAAGAATATCAACGGGTTCGAATAAGTATATATTTAAAAAGAAAACCGGCTGCAAATTACTGAACTATAGCAAATATGGCCCAACAGAAAAAACCCGTTGCAGAATTCAAGGTTTGTGATATTTAGCGCTGTTTAAACGTGTTGTTTGGTGACTTTGCTGAAACTATTTGATTTATTTAGCTTGTTTTAATCGGCGATGGTGGAACCGGGAAAACCACTTTTGTAAAGCGCCATATGACCGGAGAATTTGAAAAAAAATATGTTGGTAGGTATATTAGTTTATAAACGCAACGACTGCAGAATACACTTGTCCACATTTCAACATTAATTTACGTGGAGAAATAAGGCTGACAATGACGTTAAAATACCTAACATAAAATTGAAAGATAAAAGAACTGTTGTATAGTGTTTGTAATACATTTAAACAGAAGTTTTTGAAACAAGGGGATTTTGATGAGTAAATTTCGGGTAGGTTTCGCTTATAAATAACCAGAATTAACAGGCGGCATCGGAAAATTGTCGGGAGACTTAAAATCTGGCTTTGTAAAACTTTATGAATTGCCAAAGAAACCTAGAATTAGTATGGAAAATATTTTAGGTTAGGTAAATCATCTTAAATTTCAGTAGGTTGTACTGATCATGATGGCTAAACCAAGTACTGGCAAGATCCGGTTTCAACCAGAACTGGAAAAATTGGTTTTCGTTTATCTCGTTAATATACTTGAGTATTCTGTGCCGAGGATGTTTTATATATAAATCATGGTTCAAATATAAAAATGAAAATATTACCACTAAAGTAAAAATAAAAAAATATCAAGAACAAAGTTTTATTCATAATTTCTCATAATTTTTTTTATGTAATGCTGATATCACTGAGCTCTATAAGACTATATTAACTGGTCTAGCTATACCTTACTAAATGCTACATGTAGGATGACTGTACTGGCCACCATGGTGTCTCACAAGCACAAAATTTTATAAACTTTGTAAAGGCTAGCCTTATATATGTTGAAAACTTAGAAGGTTATAGTTTTCATAAATATGACTTGGCTCAGAAAACCAACTTATTGCATATGACAGCAGGAGGAAGTTAAGGGGAGTCAGTAGTCTAATTCAGCAGAAATTATCTTTTCTGCATAAATTGTTATATAGTGAAAGTATGAGTCATTCTAGTTCATTGCATAGTTCTGATGGTGGTCTTGGTAATTGGAAAGTGGTATACCCTTAAAGGATACCAGAGTAAAGGATACCATTGTGTTTCCAATAAACTTAAACAATCTGATTTGCATTTTGTTCAGATATGCTAACGGTACAAACAAACAAAACAAAAATAAAGCTAATTTTGGCTGAACAAATATGACCACCAGTGGGGTTGGACAAGAGCTCAGTTCAGCAAATCAAGCCAAGAACCATGGTTTGCACACAGTTATTAATGATATTAAATAGAAATGGTATAGCTTTATAGTGGCTGGCCCTGTGAATGAGTTAAAGTTTGTTTAGAGATTGAAATAAAATTAAAGCAACCAGCAAGCCAAGATTGAAGATAGTGCCATGTTGGTGGCAGATGCCATTGGCTAAAATTTTTAACCAAGTTGAAACATTTACAAAATATGTAATACTGTGTTTTAGCAACCCTTGGTGTTGAGGTGCATCCATTAGATTTTTATACAAACATGGGCCTCATAAGATTTAATGTTTGGGATACAGCTGGCCAAGAGAAGTTTGGTGGTCTACGTGATGGTTACTATATTGAGGGTCAGTGTGCTATAATTATGTTTGATGTCACTTCAAGAGTGACACATAAAAATGTCCCTAACTGGCATCGAGACATTGTTCGTGTATGTGAGGGTATTCCTATTGTCCTTTGTGGAAATAAATGTGATGTTAAGGACAGAAAGGTCAAAGCAAAATCAATAACGTTTCACAGGAAAAAGAACATTCAGGTATATATAAATATATATACTTTATTTGCTTTTTGTAAACTTGCCTCCTTACTGGTTGATTTGCGCCATATGACGACATTTTAGTAAGCAATGCACAACCATGCATTATATGGCCTTCAACCAAAATCGCTCCTGATTGGTCAGATCCATTTTTTCTCAGTGAGGTGTTAGCAACATACTTTCCAGATGATTCTGATATAAATATCCATAATTAGTGGTTTAATCATGTTGAAAAAAGGTTACCATGACTTTTTTAGAGAAAAATGGAATTAACCAATCAGTTGATTTCTTAACATGGTTTACCTTTTTTCACTTTTGTGGCTCCATTTTTGCTTAACTTGGTTTAAGGCCGAATAACATGCATGTATGAATTTAATTATACTGGTACTCAAATTGAATAGTAAACCTGTTGACTGCAAGAGGTTTTCCCTGACAAGTAAAATCCGACAGAGTGAAATTTGTTAAATGCCAGGTTACTGCTGTCAGTGGGTTGATACCTAACACTATCTGTTTGATTTTAAAAATTACCTGGTAAAAGTAATATCAATTAGTGATGTTAATGGATTGGCATTATCACTGGACTCTGTAACATTTTGGTAATTTCGTTTAACTTTTAAGAAATTTTAATTGTAATTCTTGAAGAAAGAATTTGTTGTAATTTCAATGCTTTCTTTATTCCAGTATTACGACATAAGTGCCAAGAGTAATTACAACTTTGAGAAACCATTTTTGTGGCTTGCCCGAAAACTTGTGGGAGAACCAAAGCTTGAATTTGTAGAAATGCCTGCCTTGCAACCTTCTGAAGTACAGATGGATCCTTCCTTGATCAAAGTTTATGAACAAGAACTTGAAGAAGCTCAGAGGACAGCTTTACCTGATGATGACGATGACCTTTGAGGACAGGTAATGTACTAGTTTATAATTTAGGTTTACCAATGGAAAAATATAAATATCAAGGCAGAATAAAACAGTTAACAACTTGGTATTGTTTTGTCATTCATAAACAATTATGTACTTAGTATAATCAATATATACCAAGGTTAACCATTTCATGCATAGTTATTGATTGAATATTATACCAACAATGCTAACTTGTTTTAATCTAATTTGATAAACTCTGAGCACTCTTGTCTTTCATATCCGATAAACAACAAATACATTTGTGCAACATGTCTTTTAACTTAAATCATGCCTTGAAAACATGGATGCAATCATTCAATTTGAATGGAGCTCCAGTGATAGTGATCTGTCATCAGTACAAGTTTAACTCACAATGTACTTGGTTGTTAACCCATTAACACCCTGGAATTAGGTTATCAAAATTTTTAAGCCATTTGCTGGTGGGAGGTTTTCCTAAATGAGTAAAATTGTAAGTGCTGTTAAAGTGGAAACTATACTATAAAGGGGGCCTGGGTATGAGTAATTGATATATTCTTGTAAAAGATATCAGCTGGTGGCTTTCTGTTGTTTTTGAACTATTTATTGATCATACTCTGAAAAAATTGAGAGTAAAACTTGCGGTAGTGTTGAGGTATAATTTAAAATTTATAACATATGAGAAGCTATTGGTGGTAGAATGGCAAAAGTAATCTTTCTTCTTTTGTTGTTTTTTGTCTGACATTTTGAATTTTTTTAAACTCCTCACTTGACCACTGCCTGGCAATTGTGACCTACAGTACTGGTGTTTCATCGGTAGAGCCTTTTATACTGTGGTTTCTGCTTTAAGTGGGTGGTTAAGTTCAGCATCACCATTAAAATTTAATGATTAAACATATACCTTTTGTGCCTATAACTATGTGAATTATCCAACCCAGAATCAGGTTAACCTAATATGTTTACTTTTATTTCATTTTTAGTCAATATATGGATTTGTTAATGAAGTATAGTGATGCAGTGAATGCGTTCATTTAACTTTTGTTTGATGTTTAATTGCTTCTGTCCTACTTCTGCGAGAATAAAAGACACTAAAAGGCAATGTTAGAGTAGAGAGATTGCAAAGAAACACACTTTTTATATAAACGTCAACAAATAAAATATTCACAGATCATTTTGATGTAATTTGGATGGTTTGATATGGTTTAAATGATGTAACATTATAATAACATTTACTCTTTAATGTTGTCATTTATTTTGTTTAAGGGGGAGGCAATTAATAGCAAGGGATAATTGGTCTCATAGAATGTACCATTCTCCATTTTTGACCAAGTGGAAATAATTTTTTTCAGTGATTAGCATTTAAAATTGTTAAAATTAAGACTCTCCCCATACTATGTGTTGTCTCCACAGGCTGACCATGTCTGCATTAGACACTTAATCCAGAGTATTTAGCTGAAAGTGCCCCTAACCCTAAAATTGTTACTCTCCCATTGAAAAGAACCTTAGAAAGTGTAGAGTAACTGTATTTGTAGATTTTTGTTTCAGTGCTTCATCTTTGAGTTATTCCAGTTGGTTTAACATGTAATTTACTCTACATTACATCACAATTGTGCATAAGGTTTTCCTTGGATACCAATACTATAAACATCTTATACTGGAATTTGTTTCTGTTTTATATTGCACAAAAAATTAAAAAGAGCAAATATCTTATTTTGATGTTGTTGGGTATTTAGAGTCAAACAATTTAGTTTTGAAGCTTACATCCAACCAAATTCAATTATATATTGAAACTGGATGCAATGATAATTTGGCCACCAAATTTTGATTAAGTCAACTTAATATGATAAATTATTTAATTTACGTTAAATAGTTACAAAACTATATTCAATAATTTTAGGCAATGTGTGGGATATATTTATTGAATAAATTATATTTGTATAACTTGAATGGAAACTTGTAGTACTATCTGCTAATATGAACTAACAAGAAAAGTGAAAATAACTCATGGCAATATAAAATATCTGTTCATCTTCCAAAGAATGTATACAACAAACATGCATTTCCCACCTGTTTATGTGTTAAATAAACTGTAGATAGTACGATATTGAGTGAGAACTAATATTTCTTATCACACTGCGGACGGTAGAGGCTAAAATAAGAATGTATGTATCGACTCCCTAAAACTGCTCCCTGGAGACTAAATTAACAGAAAAAATAGTACAAATGTAATATGTACAAAATTGATTAATTCACAAAAGTTTAAAAGCTTATCCACGACCTGTCAAATGCGAATAATTTAAGTTAAATAGATTAAGGTGTTTAGAGGAAAACATATGTACATGAAGTACATGGTAAACTGCACGTATTTTGTTGGGCGTGCGAAAGAACTATGACGTCCGAAGGGTAAGTTTCCTGGTATGTATTTTTTTTTGACACGAAGGTGTCGAGGGGACGGCGATCGTTGCAGCAAAGAATTGACGTTTATTGTATTTTTTCGCGAGTAGAAGTTTGGTAACTGGCTCCCAAGACCGGTATACAAAACTATAATGGAAGAACATCATACTCCACACAAAGAGCTTGGCTTTGTTGAGAATTTTACCCTTGGCGGAATTGCCGCTATCGTGTCAAAGACTGTTGCTGCTCCTATTGAAAGAGTGAAACTGCTGATTCAAAACCAGGATGAAATGTTAAAAGC
Organism: Pteroeides caledonicum; assembly: GCA_026546875.1. Lineage (NCBI taxonomy): Eukaryota > Metazoa > Cnidaria > Anthozoa > Scleralcyonacea > Pennatulidae > Pteroeides > Pteroeides caledonicum. The sequence continues at coordinate 11,660 of JAOBAZ010086666.1, read as the reverse complement.
TGGTCGCCTTCTGAACCCATACAAAGGAGTTATTGACTGTACAGCCAGAACATATCATTCTGAAGGTATTATACCTTTCTGGAGAGGAAATCTAGCAAACTGCATAAGATACTTCCCGACTCAAGCGCTAAATTTTGCTTTTAAGGACAAAATCAACTATCTGTTTCACTCAAAAGACACAGATACATATGGAGTACAATTTGCAAAGCATATAACTGCAGGTGGTGTGGCTGGGGGTCTTTCATTGGTGTTTGTCTATTCTCTGGACTATGCTAGGACCAGACTTGGTAATGACACCAAGGAAGCAAGCAAACTTGGCGGTGGAAGACAGTTTAATGGTCTGCTTGATGTCTACAAGAAGACACTTGCAACTGATGGTGTTGTTGGCTTGTATCGAGGCTTTGTTGTTTCTTGTGTAGGTATAGTGATTTATCGAGGTATATATTTTGGTCTCTATGACACCTTGAAGCCAATGATGTTGGGAGAAGATGCAGGTAATTAATAATCTAAATAAATTATTGTTCATGGGTATTGAAGCTTTGTGAGTTACCGTACAAGTATTTTGAATGTTGACAAAGCTTGGTAACCTGCATCAGCATTGCTTAGAAGGAAGAAACAAACCATGCATCTTATGTTTATTGCTTTGCAACATGTATATGCCAGGTTGGTCAAAGTTGGTGTGTCTACTTCTGTAGGTTACCACCATGAGTGGGTGAATAGTGCGTCTGCTATTGCAGGCATTTTTTCATCTTCTGTTGTAAATAATGTTATCTAAAAAGTTTCATTTATTTATTCATTTATTTTTTTATTAGGATTTTTTGCATTATTTACCCTTGGTTATATTGTGACCACCATTGGAGAATTAGTTTCATATCCTGTTGATACTGTGAGAAGACGAATGATGATGACATCTGGTGAGGCTGTGAAATATAAAGGTTCCATTGATTGCTTTGTCCACATTATCAAAAATGAAGGCTCAATGTCATTGATGAAGGGAGCTGGAGCTAATATATTGAGAGGTGTTTCTGCCGCTGGTGTTCTTGTTGGTTTTGATGAGTTTAAAAAATTTTATGTTGCTTGGCGTTTAGCTTAATCAAGTTCTGTACAGGTTGTGTAAAAATGAAAATTGTAATCAGTAGATATTGTCCAATAAGGGTTATTACAAAACTGTTGGGCCAAATAATCTAACTGCAGTGGTTACTTTTAACATTGCTTTGAAATGTTGTTATGAAAAAAGACCTTAAGTAATAGATTTGATATTGTCTCAAGGACTATAAATAATGTCATTAATAGTTTATAAACTTGAAAAAGTGCTCTGAAAATTCAAATTTATATTATATCTTAATTATTACAAGTGAAAATTGAACAAGAAAAAAAGTATAATAAATTTCACCTTTAACACACTTTAAAATAATGATTCATAACGGAAAATCATTTGTTTTTATGTGTATTGCTTGTATGTACAAATATAGTGGACACTATATTTTTCTCATTTAACACTTTAAACATCAGCATTTTTTATTAGCTTAATAGATTGTTCCACAATACATTGGTTTAATTAATATATAAGAAATGCTATAGTTGTTGTATTGTGTAATATTATATATGGTAACTAGTATCTTAATTATAGTCTTAAGTTATAGTTGAGGTCCACAAATACTACTGAGGTCCACAAATTAAAAACTGTTATTGTCATGGAAATATTTGTTGTGATAAGTTAATTTATATATATAGTTGAGTGTATTTGAAATTGTATTCTATATGGACATACAATATATAACTATTATAACTTAATTCCACATTTGGGATAAATGTTGCTAATACATTAATAAAGATGTTGTTTAGTTGTTTCTTTGTACTGCACTTACTGTATTACTTGAAAAACCATATATAAACATTAGGGATTGGTCATTTGTTAGAGGGCTTGATCATGGGTGTGCTGCTGCATTTTCATTTTCTCAACCTTGCTCCTCTCACTATAAAGTAATGTGGACTCAAAACAAAGTGCACATGAAATGACATGACTTGCCATCAATCACAATGTCTATATAATGTGAGTAATATGTTTTATGTAACTGTTCAAAGCAAGTAAAATGGGTAGCACTTCTACCAAATCCAGCATTATACTGATGGACTGTTATAGACCTATATATATTTTGTTGGTTTTATTATTCTGTCAATTTTTAGTAGGATTTATAGGAAGTAGACTACACAAAATATATGACCCCTTGGAAATGGTTGCAAAGTTTTATACAGCCCCCAATTTCCAGGTGCACAAAAAGGTATGACCCCTGTGCTGTTTGGACCAGCTTAACCCCCCTTTGATAAATGACCAGTCCCTTTGAATTAAAAAAAACCCCAAAAAGCATGTAATTTTACCCATTAATCCTTAATTCTAGCCTGATAAGCACTGCAATGTTTTTTAATTTTGTGCATAATAAAAGGTAGTCTACCAACATGTGAGTCATCTTTGAAGACATTGATTTGTCGTTTAATGTTTGAGGTTTACCTGGCCATAATCATTAGGTTTAATACACTTTTTGAAGTATATAATACACTATAATTATTTACAATACACTATAATTATAATCACTATAGTTAAAGTATAATTATATAATTTATTCTCAGATAATTTATTCATAGTTGTCAGGATTATTTTGGTCAGCAGTGTCAAGACGTTATGACATGCGCCAAATTAAGGCGTCATCATAAATTGTGACGTCACTAGCCACAGTTCCTTCCTTGAACAGTCTTCCCCAGCGAGTCCTTTTACATTTGAGGTGCTTCAACACTCGGCAGCACACGTGGAACTAAAGGTTTGTAAGAAATTTTCACCTTTTTTTAACTCGTTCTTAGTACAGTTGAACAGTTAACAATTCTAGGTAGTCACTCAGCTTTCTTTCGTACGGAAATCACCCAGAAATGTCTCGTATTCCTAGAGAAATTACTACCGGTAAATCTGAATTGTGTAGACGATATTAAATTTTTAAAAGTTCCTCTGTCGCTTTTTTGATATTCTTTTATAGTTTTTAGCGACCTAAGAACTTTAGTAATAGTTTAGTAAAAAAATTATATTCAACAATCTTTTCGCTCTGATCACTGAAGTGAATTCGATTTTCTTCCGAGATATACTTTTTCTTGATGAAAATTTACTATTTGCTATTTACTACTTTGTTAAAAATTTAGGAATTAGTTCTCTCTTGTATATTGCTACTAATTGTGGTTTACATTTTTATTTTATATTTCTTTTCAACAAGGCTTTTTATTTGCCATAATTTTGACGGTTTTGACCGTTTGATTACGCAAGCAAACGTTCTGTAGTCACATATCAAAATCCCAGAACATAAACCGTGTTCAATATTGTTGCCCTTTGGACTCCATTTTTCAAAACTTTTCTTCTGTCAAATGTGTTTATATAGTTTGAAAGAGAAATATTCTCAAAGTTTTTTGAGAAATTGAATATTTGTGGGGTACATTTGGCATCTTAACACATGTTTTATAATTATAGCTTTGTAAATTATTTGTACATTTTAACAAGCAAGTGTATTGACCCTGATATTAGCAAAGAACCACGAATCTGTTGCTCAGAAATCTAAAGTGAAGATTCAGGAGAATGTATTTGTGATTTTGAGAATAAATTTTGAGAAAGGCAAGCTGTTAACACTTAACATGTATATTTCACACGAGCTTTTTTGACATTAAATATCAATTAATATGGTATACTTTAGAATACTTTCATTTTATGCATATAGTACGGTTTTACAAATCTGGTATCATTAACATTTGCACATTTTAAACTTGTAATGCATATGCTATTGACTTGACCAGGATATGAGTGTTGATTGGTCTGGTTGTACAAGCCAAACTGAATTTTAGGCTTCTGCATGATAAATGTCATGTCCTTTTAGCTAAATAATCCCTAATTGTCTGCAACTTTGTACCTATCCTCTTTACTTTGTGTTTCTTTAATTAACAAAGGATATAAGGCTACAACATCATACCGGTAACCAGTATGATGTTGTAGGCAGTATATATTAACACCAAGTGAAACAAAAGAAAGGGAGATAACAAGAGAACAAAAGAAAGAGAGACAACAAGAAGACAAAAAAGAGCACAACAATAGACTGTAGCCTTAAAAAGTTAAATTGTATTCTGTTATATAAGTGGTCTTGATTTAATGTAATTTATGACTTTGAGCAACACAGTTCAGTTCTATCATAATTTCTTTACAGCTTATTTCCATTGCTTATCCAAAATGGCTCAACAGAAGACCAAGAAGCTTGGCTTTGCAGAAAACTTTGCCCTTAGCGGTGCTGCTGCCATCATTTCAAAAACTGCTGCAGCTCCCATTGAACGTATCAAACTAATGGTACAAAACCAAGATGAGATGTTGAAGTCTGGCCGTCTTACAGAGCCATATAAGGGTGTCATTGATTGCACAATGCGTACATACCGCACTGAAGGTATTTTACCTTTCTGGAGGGGTAATTTGGCCAACTGTATCCGTTATTTCCCCACCCAAGCTCTCAACTTTGCTTTCAAGGACAAAGTGAAGTCTGTATTTAAGCAAAACAAATCTGATTCATATGCTTTGAAGTTTAGCAAAAATATTGCTGCTGGTGGTTGTGCTGGGGCTATGTCTCTGGTATTTGTGTATTCTTTGGATTATGCCAGAACAAGGTTGGCCAATGATGCTAAATCAGCTGGGAAAGGTGGCGGAGAACGTCAATTCAATGGTCTGATTGATGTGTATAGAAAGACCTTAAAGAGTGATGGTATCCAAGGGCTTTACCGTGGTTTTGCCATTTCATGTGTGGGTATCATTGTATATAGAGGGTTCTACTTTGGCTTGTATGATACTCTGAAGCCCATCCTTCTTGGAGAAGATGCAGGTATGTAATTTATATTGAATTACTAGTGTCCTGTGAGAGGCATGTATTTGTATATGTACGCACTTGAATATATGTTAGATTTATAGCTACATATTAATAAGAATGTACTTCCTCCCAGGGTTTTGAGGTATCTGGTGTTAGGTAGAGTGAAACACAACTTGAGTGGGCTGGGAAAACAGTGACTTTAGGCACTTAGTTTACAACAGTATTATACAACTTCTCTTTGACTTTGGTTTTAATCTTTACAGGTATTTTCTTGTCATTTGGTCTTGGTTACCTTGTGACCACCAGTGCTGGTCTTGCTTCTTATCCAATTGACACAATCAGGAGACGTATGATGATGACATCTGGGGAAGCTGTGAAATACAAAGGATCAATTGACTGTTTCATCCAAGTTGTGAAGAATGAAGGACCACTGTCGTTGATGAAGGGAGCTGGAGCTAATATCTTGAGAGGTATCGCTGGTGCTGGTGTCCTGGCTGGGTTTGACTCGTTCAAGGCCCTTTATATTGCATGGCGTCTTGGCTAGACCAAACAACATATGAACAATTGAAACTGCAACAACCTGACTTTCCTTCTAAACTAAAGCCCAGACATAAGAACACTAACATGTCCGGTGGCATTCTCAATCTACTGATTACATTCAAACTGGTTATTCTCATTGTATATTTATAAAAAATGATTTTCAGTAAAAATTTAGAAATCGTTTTACTTGTAGGTTATTTTGGCTTCTAGAATTTTCAAAAAATATCTTTCTATTCAATAAAAATATTAAATAAAGCTAATATAGCTGATAGTCTTGTTTATACTAACATTACAGGTGTACATTCACAACCTTGTTTTAAGAGGTATAACCTCAGAACAAGGGCTGCATGTTGTATAAAACCGTAATTTGCCTGCTGGGGATTTTCCTTGTTTAGATAAAACTGTTTGGCATTGGCCAGAGGATAACATTTCAAATGGCTAGTGCATAACACGGGTTAAACTGACTTAAGGACAGATTTTTCTACAGTTCTCTCTTCAATTACTTTGGGCATGAAATGTGCTAGCCTTTTGCATTTATTTTACAATAACATTCCATGATATTTCTGCCTTCAGCCAACTAATGTCAAATAATTTTTTGTCTACATTGTTTTTGATTTTTGAAAGGTTTTTCAAATGATTTCAAACCCAATTTTTTTAAATTGCATATGTACACACCCAGGACTTATTCATTAAGCTTTGAATAAACTATCAATCCATTTGGATTTGTTCACTTATTCTTGTGTAAATGTTGCCAAGCAAATGAATTAAGAATGCAATTACCAGTATATGAAAGGTGTTCAACAATAGTTCAACATACCACTAGTAATTATTCTGACAAAAAATAGGCAAGTGCAACACGGTCATAACTCAAGAGAAAAAAGGTAATGTAAAACTTTAATAAATTCTGTTACAGATCACAAAAAATGTGTCTTCAGTATTTGTACATCATTTCACAAAGAGAACTAGAAGTAGTTGAAGGTGCAACATGCATACATTTAGTTTTAATTATGTTATTTACTGTACACATTTGTGATATATTCAGAACCTGTTTAATGTCGGTACATCTTATATTTTCAGAATTTCAGTTACACATAGCAATTGCAGAATGATCCTCAGAGGCATAAATATTAATTTTCAATTTTTGTCTAGCACTGCTTTTGAGACCATGAAAAATCATTGCCTCGAGTGAGAATCAAACTCATGCCTTTGGGTTTCTTTTCTTTTTTCAATTCTCACTTAAGGCAATGATTTTTTTGTTGTCTCAATAACAGTGTTAGAAAAATATTGAATAATATTTACATAGCAAATAGCTTTTGCATTCATTTGCCTTTCGTCACAATTTCAGCAAAATTTCTGTTGAAGTGGGACAAAAATTGTTTATTTGTTTTGCACATTGTAACATATTGTCTCTACCATTTGTACTTGTTTTTCTTAAGTCTTTTTACTTTCCTTCCTTTCGAGCTGCTGCTTTTTTTCTTTTTTTTCAACTTATTTATGACTTTCATTGTTTCATCCCTACTTCCAGTTGCATCTATTTTCTCTTAAAAAGTTAATGAAATTTATTATTAAACAGCACAGTATAGCAATACATAACCAAAATAATATGTATAATTTCAAATGAGAGTTTCCCATTTCCACAAAAATGGCTGATATTCAGATTAAAAAATACACTTTCATTGCTAAAGCTTGAGATTACTGATTAGTTTACTTGAGAAAGAAAATTGTCTGATGTTAGAGTAATATACAGTAAAAGTAATATAAAACTAGAATACACTGAGCATGTGTGACGAGTTAAATTAAAACACTTAACAAGTACGTGTAGTAAGTTAAGTACAAAAGTATTGATGATTATGATAAATGATGTCCTGGATTCTGAATGACAGTGCTTCACTATATATAATATTTACAAATGACTATACATTTAATGTAAATATTATAAACTAAAATATCCTGACCACCATAAGATATACATGATACAAGGCATAGATCATTGGATGGTACAAGATCATTTTATTTTATAATAAATATATTTCTGTTCTTCACTTTTTGATACCTCCCGCCAAAGTATTTTCATTTTCTGTGGCACTATTTTCTTGTTCTTCGACCATTTTGACATCTTCTTGTTCTTGTAATGCCCATAATCTCGATCGTTCTTTCGTAGCAATTTTTTCCCGTTTAACTGCTCGCAATTTTCGTTTAGCTTTTGATCGAATACTTTTCGCCATTTTGCTTCCACGTGTATTTATCAGCTGAGCCTGCTGTACTTTAACAACAAACCGTTTTTTCCCCCTGGTTAACTATTGCATGTTCAGTTATGCATGTGCAATTATTTAAAGGGATGTGAAAGATAAGATTTTAAAGGAAGAGATCCAGTGTAGAAAGCTTCTCTTCTCTGGAAAATGGTAAACAAAGGTTCCCTTCTAAAGAAAAACGCCTTACTTGAGCAGTTGTTGAAAAGTGTGTTATATAACAAATGTGAGTACATGTAATGATCTAATAATAATGATAATAATAATAATAATAATAATTACAATAATAATAATAATTACAATAAAAACAATAATATAAAACCATTTATAATCAGTGGTTTTCAACATTAGCTTCTGTACGTATTAGGTTTTATCTGCACCCCCCTGTGGACCCTCATTTTATTGACTGACTCGTGGGCAATTTATGGCCTACTGGTAATTACACAATTGATTATAATTTCTCTCATGAAATTTCAAACAAAATTTTATGCCTACCTGCCTTTACCTAGATCTCTTGGCCTAGTGAACCTTGATATAAATTAGACTAATGTTGATATCTTGATTTTAATGACTTATTTGTTTATTTGGTATAGATGACATTATAGCTATCAATAAACCCTATGGCGTGCCTGTCCAAGGTAATATTTATTTTTGGGTTTTACATGTACTTTATAATGTGACTGATGTTATAATCTGTATGTCTACAGCTTACTAGTAATATAAACAGTAACATACTAAATAGTTAAAATTGTGAAATCACAATTTAGTTTTAATCCTTTTTTTAAAAAAATAATAACATGTTATAGATACAGTACAACTGTATGTTTGATACTTGTTAATAGGTGACTCAAATGATGGGCCTACTTTATCAGGATTACTTGAAGATTTTGCAAGAGCTAAGGGACTTAAAACCAAACCACATCTTGCCAACAGACTTGATAGGTAAAAAATATAAATTTGTAAGGTGTGTTATTATCACTATAAGTTCCAAAATATTTCTTGATTTTTCTTAAATTTTCAGAGATAGCACTGGGATTCTACTTTTATCATGGTCAGTGAATTTTAATTTATTTGAATTTTATAACTGTATCCTATTGCAGACGGGTGCAGGCTACCTCTTAAAGGAGTAAAATATTGTCTCACACTAGCCAGAATAAAATCTGTTGAGTGGAAGAAGCCATTATGCCACTGCCATCATGTGATCATATGTGTTACTGGATTTGTACATGTCTGTGAAGTAAAATAGGCTGAGATTATTGAGAAATGTTCTGTGGAAAGATAAAGAAAGTTATGTCTTACCGCTAATGTGGGTGGTCAATATAAGAGATTGATTGATTGATGAAGGTATGGTTGTGGGGAGTGAGACATGAGGTGAGGGATGAATGATGATGGGAGGTGAAGGATACTGTTATATCCTTTACCTGAAGGATACTGTTGTATGGAATGGTCAATGGCCTGTAAAAGGTTAAAAGATTATTCTATTTGTTTACTACAGCTCACAGGTATCATCTCAATATTTAGCAGAGGTGTTTCGAGAAAGAAAAATCAAGAAAACATACTGGTCAGTGGTTGTTGGTGCCCCAAAATATAATGAGGGAGATATTTGTATTCCTTTAAAAGAAGATACTGTAAATGGACGTTTCAAAATTGTCCTCCATGCTAATGATCATAATGAAACTGGAGCCAATGTAAGTGGATAATAAAATCAATTTGTCAGTTCACCACCATTATAAACCAGATAGCACTGTTAAAAATCAGGCATTTATAACACTTTCTTACATAAATATTGCAATACTATTGCAACAGCTAGTATATTGCAATAAAATAGTTCTACTTTTCATTTTAGTCATTGAATGTGAAGACTGCTCAAACCAATTTTAAAATACTTTCAAACAACAAACAGACATGTTCATTGTTACAACTAAATCCAATAACAGGTTACAAACATCAGTTAAGAGTTCATCTCTCAAAAGGACTAGGGACACCAATTTTAGGAGATCACAAGTACTGGAATGAACGACAACAGCCACAGGTACACCAAGTAGACATGTATATATTGGTATTTTAAATGTATCTTGTATCTTAATGTATTGATTATCTGGGATCATTATACTAACCCCTTATACTGGTACACTTACTTAACCCAATATACATTTCTTGCATCATCAGAAGTATAAAACAGTATACCTATCAATGAGAAATAGAACTCAATGTTTTCTCTCACTGTCTCTTATTCCTAGGTATTTTTGATCCATTATTTTATAACCAAATGGGTTGTTTTCCCTGCAAGGATAAAATCTGTTAAGTGACTGGCACTACAGTGAATACACATTGCAAAGTTCAATCATCAAATCTGTTTTATTCTCTGGTCCACCCTCAATCTTTGTATTTTTTTTGAAAAGGTTCTTCCATTACGTTTACTTCAAATGTTGGGTTTCAAAGGAGTTGAGAATCAAAAGACAGGCAAGCGTAAAATACAACCTTGGCAAAGGGCACTTATTCCACTTCACCTTCATGCCAAGCAAGTCATGTTGCCAGAGTTGGAAAACCAACAAGTTATTATAAAAGCACCTCTTCCAGATTATTTTAAAATAACATTATCAAAGTTGAAACTCGATCCAGCTCAAACAAAACAGCAGACAACTAAGAAAGACAAAGAGTACAGAAACCTTCGAGGATTAGGTATTTCAACAAGTTATAGGGCTGGATTCTGAGACCTCATGGGTACATGTAGCAAATTATTTTCTTGTTATAATAATACTGTACAGTAGGTTGGAAATAGTTTGCTTTACTCTAAATTAATATTTTGTTGTAAAAATGACTGAAGTGTACCAAATGGATTGCAAGGGAAAAATTGCCCAATACTCTTCAGTCAATTTTATGTTGGAGACAGATCTCAAATATTTTGTTATTATGACTTGATTATTTACATTTAATTACTGGTTATCTGTGGACTCTAACATATTAGAATTGCATCCTTGGTCTTTGGACAAATCCCTGAAATATCCCAAAGTAAAACAGTTATTCCTTAGTTTTTGACATTTGAAAAATAACAGAAAATTTATTTTCCACACAAACTATCAATAAACTGAAAGCTATTTACAAAAAATACAGAAAGTTGTCAAAACATTATTCAATATAATCAAAATCTTCAGGAATGCCAAAATTTTTGTCAATTGTTTTCTCCTCTACACCAAATTTTTTGACACACCAAGATTTAATAGTGAAGACATTATCTGTCCATCTATTAGCTGCTTCATGAGCCATTTTAGTTTCTTGTTGTAGTTTCTCTAATATTTCTGGGTCACATTCTTTATAACGCTCAAGTTCTTCTGATAACTCCTGAGATTGTTTCTCATATGCTGCAACTTTTTTAAGTAACTCTGTCCGTTCAACCTTAATAAAAACAAAAATAGTACTGTTTCGATAATTATGTCATGAATGGTTTTTGGCCAGGGAACCTCACTGTCGTGAGTAAAAGACACAAAGTGATTGGCTAACATTTCATGGGAGCAAGGCTCCCAGGCCAAATGATGTAATTATCGAAAGGGTGTAACAAAAATGGGAGTATAGTGGTAGTTACATGTGTTCACAAAACATATCACAGATAGTAAAGATGATACAGGCAATTTATTCACCGTGGAAAATTGTCCTAGCTTTGTATATCTATACAGTGTATAACCCAAAATCAGGTCCATATTTTTCTGATATTCAGTAAACAATACCAACCACATTGCTTAAACCTAGAACCACTTACTGATGCTTTTCTTGTCATTTTAGCTTCCTTGATGTCTTTCTCTAATGCTTTTTGCTTTTCTTTACCTTCGTCAACCTTTTCTTTGAGATCTTGTAATTTTTGAGTTTTCTAAAATTTTAAATTATAAAATATAGCTACTGACACTACACTGTAGTAAAATTATTTAACCCTTTGGTCCCCAGAGTTTCCACATTGACGAGTAAAATCGTCTGGCGTTAGACAGAGTAAAATACTAAA
>JAOBAZ010086555.1:0-11755 GCA_026546875.1 Pteroeides caledonicum | reverse complement strand
AGAGAGAGAGAGAGACTGAGCAAGGGGTCCGTACAAGAGGATACTGGTCGAGTTCTTTTTTCGCTTGTATAGACCGAGCCTTTAGGCGAGCTCCATACAAGCGAAAAAAGAACGAGACCATCCTCCTGTACGGACCGAACAAGCTCACTGAATTAACTATTTACTATATGACTAAAAACGGTCAAAAATTCCCGCCGAATATATGAGTGAAAACGATCAAAAATTCCCACCTGGCCGGTCCGTACTATTGGTTACCAACCGCTCAGCAACTAATCAGAATGCTTGATTTTAGTGGATGAACTACACTAGTCATATAGTAATGTACGATATCGTGATCGTTTGGGCATGTCTTGGTAGCATTTGTGTCGTTATTTCAACAGCATTTTTTATAGCATTTTCATAGTACCTTTCGGTATATTTCGAGAGACGCGGAACGGCCCGTTTCGAAGTAAACCCTCAGCTTCTGTTAAAGTACGTAGTGTAGGTCTACCGCACTCGGCATGTGTAATCGTAAGCAGAGTGAGCGTAATAAAGCCAATTGACAGCAGCATTTCTTAACTAAGTATCTTCTTTGACTTTTTGCAACAATTTGTTGTCTAAGATCGCGAAGAAAAGAACGACCTTGTGACTTGCTCAGTGATATAAGTGTGCGCCGTGTTGCAAAGGCTTTTGGGATGACGTAATTCTAAATATGTCGACCAATCATGTCGACGACCTCATGAACGACAGCATACTACCACTGTTCTCACTTTTTTAGCAAATTTCCTTAAATTCTGCTGTTTCTATGGGGGGTGGTATTAGTTATAATGAGGAAATTATCCATTCTTTTCAAAAGTTTATTGCGGTCATATTTCTCAACACCCCTCCCTCCGTAGGAACAAACTTATGGGAATTAATTGTGAGAGCGCTGCATGCAACATAGCAGCGACAGGAACGCTGAACACAGCTCACATTTAGACTCCTGCCAGTGGCCTGGTCGGAGTAATTATAAAAGAGCAAGATCAATCAGCCACTGAGGTACTAGTTACATTAATTGCCCTTGGTACTATACCCTCACAACTTAACCGACTGCATGATACAATAAAGGCCGTTGCTGGGAACAAAATGAGTTCAGTGGATATTACACAGTGGTGGTGTGAAAACAGAAATTATATTTTATTTTCGAGTGGTAAGAACAATATTTGACAAAGGAGTAAAATATTGTTTTAATGCCAGAAAATAAAATTCATATTTTCAAGCCACCGTGTATTGTTATTATGCAGGATGTGCAGTTGTCAGCAAAATAAGCCGAAATTTAAAGAGACCTTCAACTCGCTTATGAGATTTATTAATCAGTTTTCCGAGGTTTAATGATGAATATTTCAGTAACGATAAATTCAACGAATACTGTACCTTTACATCGTAGAACATTGCCCTTGTCTTGTCAACCTCATTCTACACCTTGTTAATTAAATAACAATCTCTTTGTTACCTTTACGAACTTAAAACGTTCCCATTTGGACAGCGAAATGCCAGAAATTGGAAACTGAATTTGTGGTAACTCGTGGTAAGACGTGATCGATATCTTCACTAGTGCAGATGTATTAAAAATATCTCACCTTGTGTAATTCAGTACCCCACTCTAACAAATCACCTCACTATCGCGGTGAAGGCTAAAGGTGGTGAATCAGAAGTACCCGTCTGCGTGTTTTGTTTTATCAACGTTGCGTAGCCCGCCGTCCAAAAATACTACACGCAATGAAAAATCTCCCGTTAAGTATTCCTTTCTTCCTGATGCAGTCATCGTAGCATATTGGGAAGGATGGGTTCCTTGAATATGTTGCAGCAAATTGGACGTGTTTTCTCCTTTGTTCTTAACGGACTGCATACAGATTTTGCACACGGCAAAATCCTTCCCCTTTTCTTGTTTCTTAAAAAAATTCCCAGCTTCGCTCATATATACTCATTTAACAAAACGAGGAAGACTTCCAAAGAGCGTAACGACCAAGTTTAATGTTTGAAGGCTAGTGAACGTGTTTTATAATAAAGCTCCAAATATTTTTGCGATGAGTAGTACGCTGCCGTCTTCGCAGAAGTCCGCCTTGTGTTTAACCAATCAGAGCGCGAAAGCAATCAGGCATGTGATCCGCTTAGTTCTCAAGCTTTACTTTTGCGGATTTATTACGGCCATATTTTCTAACGCTTTTTCTCGATTTTTCGGTTTTTTGCCTAAAGGAACATTGGTTGAATCGATTTTCAAAAAACATCGGTTTTTTCGGTTTTATCGATTAACCGCCTCACCCTAATTGCTACAGAGCATTATTACGGTTGGCTTTCCATATGAAGTTCTTGAAATGACGTAACAGTGACGTCATAGTGGGCGTTATCCACGAAGAATACAAAAACCATGCAGTTGTGCTCAGAATTATGATCATGGTTTCCACTATGGCAGGAAATTTTCTTCCAAAAGATTGCCTTTAGGAGGGGAAGGGTAAAATATTACCGTCCTTTGGAATAGTCGTTATTTGTTTCGACACCCTCCCCCACAGCGATTGACTTATGTAAATTTTTCCAGGAAATCCTGATTATGACTAGGCTAACGTTTATCGTAAAGACTAGGTTTGGCAAAATTTTAATTAAAAAAAACGTTACATGGAAATAAAAAGAACACAAAAACGCAATTTAACTTATCTTACAGATTGTGTATGTGACGTCATGAGGGGCATAATGAGTTGTCAAATATATCGGTCGCTAATACAATAAAAATCATTAGAAAGATTACGTGGGTTATGTTTTAGGTCTAGTACATACATAGCCATTTGTTATGGAAATCTGTTATAATTTTGTTGTGCAGATACCATATTAGTGCGTTCGACAATGGAGAACGCTTCCTATAATCGTGACGCACGGCTGGATGCTATATCGTTTTGAAATTTTTGGATGCAACATTTGCCTCGCTTTCGTGTATAGGGTTGCCTGGTAGCTATATACTATAAATTTACATAATTTACTTCCGGTATACAAATCTGCTATTTTTTGCTTATACAAATTGAGTACAGTCACTAGCATGAATCTTTTCATTTTACTGACTATTAAATATTGTAATAGGTTCGATTTCTTGCGGCTGTATGCCAAGTCAAATATAGATTTCGGTTTTTAGTGCGCGTGCCATGTGCTGTCTTTTCGACAATATTCGAGTGCAAAATTATAAAGCTGAACAGTCTGTTTTGTCGAAAACTTGAAGTCAATTATCGCGAAAACAAAACAAGATGCAACAATCTATAAAATTATAAGTTGTTCAATAGTTTTAAGAGTTCTTACTGAGACGATGAAGAAATATATTGCATGTGAACGGCATTTAATGTCCAACGAGCTTCGCCATTAATTGACAAGTAAAGTCGCCTGACGTTAGCCATGGTAAACTACTATTAAAGGATTAATTTTTTGTTTCAGTTCTGACATATCCAACGTTATACTGTTTTAAGACAGCATAAATACGAATATATCTTTGAACATATAAAACCATGTTTGCAACTACCAATTATAAATATATAAACTAAACTTCTTATAAAGTTTAGTAGCCGTAAGGGCTTCTCAACCAATTTTCACTAACTTAGTGATTTGTCACTGCTTCAGTTTTGCTGGACAAAATTCTTCAAAGAACGAGCAGTGATTTACCTCAGGATTTTATGTACTGTATGCGTTGTCATGTATTTCAATGCCGAACGCACTTAACTAATCATCGATTATAACTAGTATAATTAATATTAGTATACATTCAGTCATTGTCTATTACAAATCCTGCGTTCTGATTGGCTACTCAACCGTTGTGTATTCGGTGATAGACAACGGTTGGGAAATCCCAACAAACCAGAGCCAATTGCGGTCAAAAACCAACATTTTCATTAGCTTACATAAGAAATACTGTATTTTTTCTAGCGTGGAACTGAATATATACTAAAACAATTAGACAACTCGTTCTTGTTGTCTCTGGCTATCTGCTCATAAACAGCTCGGACTCGTTTAATTATTAATTATAAGATCTGTGAAGTCATTATGAATTTTCTTGCATTGTTTATACATCAATTTCCTTGGTTAGAACTTAAAAACGTATAATGGACACATTGTAGTCATTACACAAGCTTCCTCACAGCGCACTCAAACAAGCTTTGAGAACGAGCTTTGTTCGACCTATGCGTTTAACATATTCGCTGTGGCTCAAAAACACCGGGTAATGCTATAACACGGGCGCTGATCGACTCCGAGTCTGAAATTTTCGTGATCAGCGGTGTGGTACTGGACCGGAAAATTCTGGACCAGTCAAACGAAGCCACGATTGAAGCCTAACGAAATTTATTACTGCATTTATTACTAACTACGAAGTGGCCAAGGCCAGCCGCACTTTAGTTCACGTACGTTCAGTAAAGCGTTAGACCTAGCCGAAAGTCGGTCTTGAATGTTTGTTCCTGTACTATATGTCCGTTGCCAGGGGTGTCCGTGGGGTGATTTCATGATGCAGCGAGAATTTTAGAGTTACTATAAATTCTTTGTGCATTATCTACAGCTGTACAAAAGTAAGAAATGTGTGGCAATGGTATACGGTACCAAGTTATCTCCCGTCAAAGCACTCGAGTAGCCGACCTCGAGTTGTCACCTGAGATCCAAGCTTTCGCACACTCTGCTACGGTAGTTTCTGAATCTGTATTCGAATTCTGTATTATATTCAGTCAGTCGATGTTAATTATTGAACTGAAAAAAGACCTTTAGGTCGGTCTTTTGCGTTCAATGATGTTAATGCTCACATACGACCGCTGACCAAGACGATTTCAGACGCGGCCTCGATCGTCGCCCGTGTCACCCAAAACACCATTTCCACCTCCCATGTAAATATATACATTAGCGTCCAACAATAAATAATGATCTACTACAAAAAAACAAAACCAAACCATTCGCACTTGAATTTAACAAGTGTTATTGATTTTAATTAGTTCTAAACTAATTACATTTCATAGTTTCTCAGCAGCACAAGCGTAATAGAGTGTTTCAAAAAAAACACAAATGTAAACATGTTTCAGCATACTTAGTTATACCATCATCAGCACAGAATGAGATAATTAATTACAGTCTATGATACTACAGTAATATGGAGCGTATATAAGGTAAAAGTTGTCAGTTTGACAAAAAGTAACTGATATAGTAGATTTTAGCACTAGCTAATTATAATAATTAAGGTTAAATATTTATATACTTATATGTTAGAATGATATAGTTAGAAGATAAATGTTGTGTTAATGTGCTGAACTTGGAATCAGACCTGATCTTAATGTCTAAGTTCAGCACTTTAACACAATATTTATCTTATTATCCAACTTTACTTTATATACGCATCATATTACTGTGTAGTATCAGACAGTAATTAGTTCTCTCTGTACTAATGATAGCATAAGTTTGCCCAAACATGTTTACCCTTAAGAAATTTGTCGTTTTATTGAAATATCTTAATTACATTTCATTTAAAAGCAATTTTCTACTACCTTGTTAGTCCCCTATTAAATGATAAACATTATATAGATAAATTGATATACATAGAATATTGGCAATAAAATGTTTTAAAATTTATTCTTGTTAAAATACCGTTAACGTTCATAACTTAATTGTCACTAGTTATTCCATCATTAACTTAAGGTTTAGTTTTCTGTGGCTAAAAGATTGCCAAAAGTTGAAGTTGATTTATCTCTTTAAAGGACACTGGCAATATATTTTTTATCGTCTTAAATGAAAAAACTTCCAAAACTATTTAGTAACATGCATAAAGGCCGGTTTACACGTCACGATCTGTCGTATGCGATTGTCATTTTGGTGTATGTGATCAAGTAGCGTAGTCACGTCGTCTTACCGCCCATTACTTTCCGCGTATGTGGTATGCAAGCTATAGCTACGTCTATACCTGTTGATTACATCCACCAAAATGACAATCGTATACGACAAATCGTATCGTGTAAACGAGCCTTAACAGACTTACTGTACCTCTCCTTGTTTTCAAGATATTTTACTACAAACCCGGCTAAACTGTGTCGACCTCCATCTTGAACCTTATTACCTTCGGTTTTGTTGACGTCACAACTAGGGAAACCGTAAAGAAACGTTCGGTTCTTCTGACTGTGTTAAGAGGACAATTTGCGTAACTGACTCCCGACCAACAACAAATGACAAAGCAACAATCATATTTAAACCTCACATTGTAATAGTCTTGAATAAAAATGGCGTGACCCTGGTTGTGTCGTCACATCACTTCCGTGAATATTCAAGATGGCGGAGGTTATCAAACATTTTACACCAAATTTGAAGTGAAATATCTCCAAAACAAAGATAACCAAATATGTAAAAGAAGTTGTTAAATAGTTTTAAGAGTTCTTTCATCTGAGACGATGAAGAAATATATTGCGAATGGCATTTAATATCCACAGAGCTTCGCCAATAATTGGCAAGTATTTTTACTCGCCTGACGTTAGCCGTGGTAAAAAGGTCACCATATTAATCTTTTGTTTGAGTTCTGACATATCCAACGTTATACTGTTTTAAGACAGTATTATACGAATATATCTTTGAACATATATAACCATGTTTGCAACTACCAGATATAGATAGTGAGAATATTTACTACAGCATATTTACACCCTACAACTTATCTAACTAATTTCTAAAGTACTTCAACAAAAAAACAGAATTCTACATCGCAGGAACTGAAGAGTTCCTGTATTAAAACGTCACCAACTTGCTGTTTAGATACATTTACTGTACTTGGGAAAACAAGATACGCGTATCTTTCTACTTATCTATTTCTACATAACATGCACGTAAACAGAAAAATTGGGCAGTCTAAACAATTTCGGAAACTGTTACAGTTACCATGGATAACCGACACAGCAAAATGACAGCAAATTCATTATTCTTTAAGCGTCTTATAACCCGTTTGGTTTAATTAACATGCAAATAAAATAAGATAAGTTGCCCGTCATTTTTGCGCTGGTCTGTTGTCATCGGTTGGGCCTTTCCTGACTATATGAAATTTACAGTGTGAAAGAGCTAGTTATCGTCAAACTTGAGTTTCACTTTTTGCAGACCGAAGACCATTAGGAATATCTTCAACTGATGGAGCGAACAGCTCATCTAAACCTAAAAGAAAAATGAGCTATTATAATAATATCGATATGCCAGTAGATCAGAGACCACCAGTTGAATGCTGGTTTTGTACAGTCCCACAATATGTTCCAGCATAAACATCAAATCCAATAAAAATGGTAAAACCTGCACGGGTCAAGTTGACGAGAGTTGACAAGCAAGAGTTTGAATGCCTGGTTTTCCTCTACTCTCATGTCCTGGTCAGACAAGAACGAGAGTTGATGAAAGTTGGTTGGCCGAGCGTAACAGTGTAAAAGGCGGCAATTTGATAAGACATACTAAAAAAGATACGTGGAAAGACAACGAAGTCGCCATATTACAACCAGATTGCAGCTGATGTATAGCTTTGTGCGAATGCCTTGTTGTGGCAGCTATGACGTCACTTCCCTTTCGACCAGATCTCTTTAAGTACAACCATAGCTCGGACATTTTAATGGAAGATCATTAAAACGTTAAGTTCGTACTATTTGTTCGAATTTTAATGCAAAATTTTGCGCGCATACTATATAAAATATCTTTACGATTGTGTAAAAAAAACAGGTATTTTTTCTCACCAGGGAAGCACTTTTAAGCGATCGGAGATTTTAGGTAGTTTAGTGATACGAGGTATGTATACTGCATGTATGCAACTATATTAACTCATACAACTTACTCATTATGCTGGTGTATCCTTTAAGGCCAGTTTGTTCATAAAATTCTTCTAGCTCCTTCCACTTGCTCTTGTCCAAAATCAAAGATTCCATTGACGGTAATTTGTTTCCAATTTTGATAGGAATTTTTACGTTGAAGTTGGTGCTAAACGTTGTCAACGCGGTAAACTATGAAAGAAAATAGTTAAATCAAAATTAAGATTTTTGTAAACAAAAAAAATATAAAAACATTGGAAAACGTTTCTCGCATATCCTATCAAATCCAAACTATAGCATTTGACTCGAATTTCTCGGATGTTCTTAATGATCAAATTGTTCAACTCTCCAAAAAGGTCGAAAACGTACTTACCCTGAAGAAGTAGCTGACGCTAAAAAATCCTTTAATTTGAAATGCTTCTGGTCGTAAATCGTCCGGAATTATAAAATGACCTTTCCATGATTTTAATGTTTTAAAAATCGATGCTAGTTTCACTTTGACCGATGTGACTGAGGTTACTGTTGGATCGCCTAAAAAATTGCTGATTTCTCTGCATAGTTCAATGTTCACATACTTGATCTTTCGATGAGAGGAATGCACCTTGGGAATAAAAATCTGAATTTAGATTTACTATATGCATATAATGTGGAATACCCCCGCATACTACCACTAGAGGAAAGGTCCGCTTGATTTCCTACCGAAACCAACTGCGAAAAACTGTAATATACTTTTCGGTAGTTATCAAATCTTTGTTATCATGCCTCTGGATTATTAACAGTGGCGTGCCGAGTTAAGGGTTCCCCCAGGCGCCACAGTCAAACTCGCGCCAGAATTGCAAAATGTATTTCCGGAAATATGTATCGTAGCTGTTTTGTTCTTGTTAAGTACCTAACGCAAAACAATTACAAAATAGGCAGGGGATCCCGTAATGGCATCTTGCCCCCTCCTCCTACAAGACTAATAATCCTAGGTTATAGCCAGCGAGCTCGAGACCTACTAACTCGAGGGAGATCTTTGGATTGCTTTCTGCACTAACTGGACAAAAAACGACCAGAAAATGTTATACTGCAAACAAACACCGAATAAAGTATATTCAAGTATATATAGGTTATGAAAATGTTTTAAAATGCGGTTAATTTTTTTTTTAATGTATATATTCCTATATATTCAATTTTTTTTAACATGCTCCGCGGTCCCTGCCCTTTTCTTTGTTATCTAAATGAAACATCCCACCATGTTAACTCTTGAAATAACTTACTTTGACAGTGATAGGGACGGACTCTCCAATTTCGCAACCTTCCCATTCTACAGCACAAATAATTTCAACTGGACTTTTCGAGAAAAACATTCCTCTTACACTCTCAGCGTAAGATTTTTCTCTAGGTATTCCTCTTTGAATAAAGCAATTTAGTCCATTCACATTAAAATAAAAAGCGTCTGTAGTCGTCTTTGTGTGGTATGCACTATTTGGTTGAATCCAGTAACGCACTGATCCCATTGCACTCTCAAACGAAGTTCGTAAATTATAAGGTAGTTCTAATGCAAATGGCAGAACGTGTTCACCAGCCTCAAGAAATGCTAACAAATCAAAATAGATCATTAGGAGCAAGTAAAAAATGGAAGTCACGTTATTTGTTTATACAAAAGCATGTAATATTATACAGTACCTCAACCGTAAATTAGCCACTCATAAAGCTTGATTTATACTACGTGATCAGGCAATTAACGATGGAGTTTCACCGACGTTTCCTCTCATCATAGTATAAAAGTCGAATACACTAATATAATATATCATTTATAGACCATCCACTCGTGGAATTCGATGAAATGCCCAAGGAATATATCTTCCCAAGGGGGTAATATTTCATCGAATTCCCCTCGCTCCAGGTCTATAAATGATAATTAAACAGTACGCGAGCTTTGACTGGTCAATTTCTATTTTGGATGAGAGTATCCAACAATTAAAATAGAAATTTCCCGCCAAAATTTAATCTTTTTTTCGCTCGTTGTTATTTCATAAACTGAGAAATACCAAATGGGTTTTTCCTATGTTGGATCCTCTGATCCAATCACTTTGGATGTTGCTCGACTTTAGAAAAACGAACGAAACACTCGTCTAGGCTCGCGTTTGCGTTCGCTTTTTTAAAGTGAGAATGCCAGCAGAACGATTTTAGTCGAGGAAAAGGTTCGTGAAGAATATATGTTTTATAAAAACTTACAGGTGCCATACAGGTGTTTTCGTTTGCTTTTCTAAAGTCGAGCAACATCCCAAGTGTTTGGATCAGACTCATCAGAGTATCCAACACCGAAACCCACTTGGTATTTCTAATTATGTCATTTACAACATTTTTCGATCGACTCCAAATGTTGGAGTTTTTGAACGGCTAATATTGTGAAGGTAACCGCCCTTTGCTTGTTGTGTGATTTTTTTGGAAATTCTCATATGCAGTAAATTTGAGTTAAACTGTCTTTATATATTTAATAAATATTATTTGGAACTTAAATGGATTTAAAATCGTCTGGAAATCTGTTCTTTAGAACAAGGACAAGGCTGTCCACATGTGGCCTGGTATTTTTGAAAATGTTTTTTTTTCTCGCTATATATAAAAGTCGGTGTCCATACGTAACGCTTTCGAATCATATTCGACGTTCACAGGTATATGCAAATACGATTCAAAAACGCTATATTTAACTAAATGAACATGCGTGCGCCCGCGGGAAAAAATCTCCGTTTTCAAAAATATCCGACTACTGTACGTGTGGACCATATAGATCAGTGGTGTGGACCTTAGTGCCCGTTTTGCGGTCGGCACCGCAGGTCCGCATTGGGATAGGAAGTGATGGAAAGGGTTCAATTTATATTTAAAACGGTGCAATTTATATCCAACTTAAACATCTTTGTTAATTTAATTTGTTAATGAACTCTATTTACACTTTGGCATTTACAAATTAATTTGACAATATTATTATATAAATAATTTTATTGGTAAATTTAACATCCACAGTACTTGTATATATGGATACAATGGTTATTTTACTATCCAATGATATTGTAGAAATAAATCCATCATATTAATCTGACCAGTAATACACTCTTCCGATAATTACGCCATTTGGCCTGGGAGCCTCGCTTCCATGAAACATTAGCCAATCACTTTGTGTCTTTTTACTCATGACAGCGAGGCTCCCAAGCCAAAAACCATCCATGACATAATTATAGAAAGGGTGTATTTAAATTTGATAAGTAAATAAAAACATTAGTGTACTCTATGTTTTTACAAACTAATTTAAATTTTGGTTACTGTATGTGTTCAAAGCATGAGACATTCTCAAAAAATATGTACTGTGTTTCATTGAAAGTAAAATGACTTGGATTTTCATTTAAAGATTATAGAAATGTTTAATAAAATAATTATTGAAAAAATCATAAAAAATGGGATGAAGGGGCTTGCATAGAATTTTTTCAAAACAAATGATGAAACACATTTGTTTTTGATAATCAAAAACACAGCTGCTGACCTGCTGTAATATAGTTTACGTTCAGTGCAACTTATAGTCTAGTGAACAACGTGGTGCATAAAATGTTTTAGGGATATTGTATGTCAAGGCAAACATGCAGCTGTCACACAAAATAACATCCTTAGACAGTTATGCAAATATGGTATGAGTACAATAATGCATAATTTATTTGCAAGATTAAAAAATACATACAGGTGAATTTTCTAAAAAGGAACAGCATATTACACAAATCATGCTTAAACTTCTAGCAATGTACCAAATTTAAGTGCAATTGTGATATGAAAGGATTATCGCCATATAATGTAGGCATATATATATATATATTTATAATATAGTTACTGGCTATATATGAGCTTGTCTGCAATTTCATGGGTTAAAATACTCACCGTATATCAGCTCATATACGGTGAGTAGTACAAAGACGTGCAATTGTTATGTTAAAATGTAA
>JAOBAZ010086444.1:0-11759 GCA_026546875.1 Pteroeides caledonicum | reverse complement strand
TATATGTATGTGTGTGTCTGTGTGTGTATATAAGATTTGTATAGACAATTACAATGGCAAAGGCTATCGTATTACGAGCTGCTGTGAATGCCTATGTTTATACCAATGTATGCATATTTTTGCCAATTTAATGAAAAAAATTTCTGCAATTTACATTTCAGTTAAACGTTACCTTGAAATAATCTAAGAAGGCTTGTTGGTTTTTCAAGATCTTGTTGCGTTCTCAAGATTTGCGGTTTTTTAAAACATGCAAATTAGGTTCTAGGTGACGTGACGTCATGTACTCGAGAACATTAATAGAGAATCACAAAACGATAATATTCTTCGTGACAGGTTGAATTCACTTGATCTTTGCTGCATGATAGTCGTGAATTCTTAACCTCGTACACAGGAAATTTTCCTCCCTCACTCGAAAGTCGGCGAAAATGGCCCAGGTATACAGGGTTTCCACTATGGAAGGAAATTTTCTTCCAATAGCTTGCCCTATGGAGGGGTTGCGGTCAAATATCACCGTCCTTCTTTTGAAAAGTTCTTTGTTTATTTTACTTGACCACACTCTCCCCCACAGTGAGAGATTTTTTGTGGAAACACTGTTATCATCGGCTCTTCACATGACACCCTAAATATTGTGTTGTTTACCAGAATAATAAACGAGGAGCGTTTAACCTGACCATACAAATATAATTTAATTTCTCGTTGTTTATTGTTTATGCAATAAAGAAAACCAATTCCTAGAACTACTCAAATTTAAAAATATCTAAAGGACAGCTCTGTACGGAATTAGTTTAGAAGACATCGAATTTGAACCATGCAGTTCTTACAAACGTGCTGTTGGTCAAATATTTCAGATTCCAATCTATTCATGTCACTTGCAATGACAATTTATCAATCAGGAATGAGTTATTTGTTGAACAACCTTTCTTTAGAGGCGGACCATTTGATTTTTGAGGGGGGGTGGGTGGAAGATTTAGAAAAAAAATATCCTGCAAGCAAAAAAATCAAACAGCATATAGCCAGAGAAAAAAAAATCATGCAAGAGAATGCTTAACAAAAAAAAATACAAGCTACTGGTGAACTTGACCTGATAGATTTTACATTTTTGAGACTGTACCTTATTTAAATCTCGATTTTTTGGTAAGAGAGAGAAATTGTAATCATCACTACACTTGCAAGATCTTTTTCAATAGTATGTGGTTGTATTATGATGGTCTAATCGAAAAGAACCACCCCGGTGAAGGCCCACAGCCCTTCCTGCCTGGCCAACATCACGGAAACCCATCACATTGCATATATGTAGTATTTTGACGAGGTATTTATAAAGATTTCATGGCAAGTGTAAAAAAATAACCTACAATCAGATTTGTTATGAAAAAATATCTTGCACTGCATATGTTGGGGAAAAAAATAACTGGTTTGTTCGCTTTGATAGAAAAAAAATCTTGCTTGATGTAAATCTTCCAACCCCCCCCCCTCAAAAATCAAATGGTGCGCCCCTTACTTTAACACAAATAAGTATGTATTGTAAAACTAAGCGAAATATTGGTTTTAATCGAAGTTGTTTATTACCTAATTTTCAATACAAACTGAGTTCAATTTGAATTAATCAAGTTTTCTCTCCAGCCCATGAAATTACAAAATCGACCAGCCGATGCCAGGTCCATTTTCACCGATCTTTAGGCCGTGGGGGCAAAATGCCCTGTGTATGCACATTTAACGTAAACACATGGAAACAATACAAAAAAAATATTACTTCACCGAAAAAAACTATTTTGTAAAAAAATACGAGCGTTAAATGTGTGAAACCGTTGACATTTGCGATTTTGCGTGCTATCATTTTTTCATCCGTTTTTTCTTAAAAGTTTCCAAGACAACGCCGTGATACAAATTTTGAGATTTAAAACATTTATTGACCCCCTCACGACCGTATAATAGCTCTGTTTTAGACAAGTAAAATCGTATGACGTTAGCCAACGTAAAATAAGAGTCAGTTGCCGTCGAGAAAGAGTTAAAAAGAGAAAATAATCAATTAAAAAACAATTTCAGGCTTCTTATTGCACTCAAGAGTCTCGAGGGTTGCATGGCATTCATCGCCGTACTGATGAATACGATATGCCTCGGCGCTCAAAAGTACTATCCCACTTAACGGTGAATTAGAGGAGCTCGGTAGTCAAAAGGACAGCAGAAAGATCGTGTACGTCGGAATACGTGGCCAAAACTGGACAATATGGATTTAAGGTATAACATTCTTCACTATACTGGCAAAAAGTTTGAATCTATACCTATCACACAGAAAAACAACCATCGTGTACATGTTATAGATCTCGTTTAATATTCTTGAGTAAATGACGTCAATTAGGCCCTAACTTCCATGTTTTGGAAAAGCTGAATGTCTTGAGAACTAACAAGACCCTAAAAAATCCAACATATAACGCCTTGCCAGCTTATAAGTCAAACTAACGTTTAAGACGGTAGCTCCCTACACTTTGGCGAAAATTGTTAATTGCAGGATTTATATGTAGAACTTTGTACCAAAATGTTAAAACAGAAGACTAAAATTATGTTTTCTAGTTATTAAGAGTGAGCAATAAGAAAGTATTGTTTAAAAATTTTCAAGATCTGTCGCCATGGCAACAGTGGCGTTTCAATATGGCCGCCAATCACAGTTTAATTGCGTTTATTTCACAAACGTGTTCGGTGACCCCTCAATTTTTTTCCATCAAACGTTTTTCCACTTAACTAGTAATAAACAGGACAATTTAAAAAAAATTCCGTCGCGCCAATTTTTTCTACTTGCGCGAAAACATGTTCTTGAATATGAAAAATTTTTGGCTCTCCAAACTTTTTTTGAAATTGTCCTATTGATTGGTAGCTAGATCTCAAAACGCTTGGTGGAAAAAATTGAGGGTCACCGAACTCATTCGCGAAATAAACGCACTTAAACTGTAATTGGCGACCATATTGAAACGTCATTGTTGCTATAGCAATGATTCTCACGCAATCAATAGCTTCTTATACGTTTAGCCATCAATAGTTTCTTATACGTAGCACGCTTTAATGTTAAGTACTGTAATTTATAATTTTTAATTCTCTGTTCTAAAATTTTGGTGCTAAATTCTGTATATCAAACGAGCAGTCAACAACGTTCAAGAAACTATAGGGGGCCACCTTAACTGACATGAAAATTAAAAGAAACTTCGTCGCAGTGGCACTTTAAATACACAAACACACATACACGCAAACCGCGTGCACGCGAACACCTAAGTGCACGTCCACTCACACGCACGCATACACACAGGCACGAAAGCAACCATACATGCATGCATGCTCACATACATGCACGCACGCACGCACGCACGCACGCACACACACACACGCAGACACACACACACACATGCTTGCACACACGCACACGTGTAAATTTCAGTAATCACAATGGCTTAAGTTTTAAATTAGGGGGGGCGCTTATTAGAGAGGCGCTTAGTACAAAACGGCTCCAAAGGGGGGCGCTTAATAGAGGGGAGGGGCTTAATAGAAGATTTACGGTAAACGTAAATGCCGTAAAATCAGTATAAGTCCTGGTTAGAATATGAAACAAATGACCTGAAATTAAAAGGAATTTGTTTGTCAATGTTTCAGCTGAAATGCCCGAATTTAATTAATTTTTTTTTCTTTGCATGAACTTCCTATCCGGAAAAGTATTTTTTTATAAATTTTGGGTTAGGTCAACAAAGCTGGGTTGACAATCATAACATTGTCTGTATTGTTTTCTTATTTGTTTACTGTATTTTTTTTTAATAAAAACAAATTAATTAGAACTGATGATACAGCTAAATAACCGTTAATAGTACTGCAAAATGATATTTTGTATATATGAAATGCAATATATGAAAACAATAATCGGCCAACCTTTGTTTCAGGGTAAGAAATATGCGCTGTTCAAGTTTCATTCTCGTTGCAGTGATTTTACAACTGATCAGTGCTGAGAGAGGCTCAGTTACGTTTATTGACAAAAATGGCAATAACTTCCGAGGAAAAATTATTATACCAATTCAAAACAATGTGCAAGGTGGCTGGAATGTGGTGCTACGGTTCCAAAAAGAAGTCCTTATTTCCCACGTCTGGGGTGCGAAAAAGATTAACAACACCAAAAAAGAATATATTTTGGGAAACGAAAAATGGAATTCAAACTTACGTGCTGGTTTTAATTTGGTAATAACATTCTTATCGAAAAGGCATTCGTATACATCCGACCCAAAGTCTACGGTTGTGTTGTTACGCAAACATCCTAAGAAGCCAAATTGTCCTTCGATTAGTCTTTCGCAAAGGGTTAACTCACAAAAAGCTGACGTTAAGATTTTTGAAGACTGGCCAGGAGCATTTAAAGCAAGAATTTCGACCATTACTGTGAGTAAAGTTAATGAGTGGGCAATTCATTTGAAATTCTCACAAGAAATTAGCAATTTGCAAGTTTTTAATGCGAAATTTCAGCGTGTTAGCAAGAAATATTTTATCATAAGAAAAAACGAAATATTGAGAAAAGGCGAAAAACTAGAGATAAATTTCATCGCCTATTTTACTGAGTCTCGTTTACCATGTATAGCAGCTTTGTTTGCATGGAAAGTTGGCTCGCATATCACAACATCAAGACCCACTGGTCAACCAACAAGCAAAGAAACCACATTTCAGTCATCAACTGATGCGCCTACAACATCTCAACCATCAACTAACACAATACCAACAAGATTTCCCACAACATCAAAACCGACAAAATCTACCGGGACGTTATCGACAACTGTACCAATACAGACTACTAGTATTGTCTCGACTATGGTACCAATACAGACTACTAGTATTGTCTCGACTATGGTACCAATCACGACTAAACCTGGGACTGGTAAATCTCGTTACAATTATAGTGAAGTGCTTCATAAATCAATTTTATTTTATGAGGCCCAACGATCTGGATATCTTCCCTCTTCTAACCGTATTTCATGGCGTGGTGACTCAGCAATAAATGACCGAGGAGAAAACGGTGAAGACTTGGTTGGTGGATGGTATGATGCTGGTGATCATGTTAAGTTTGGATTTCCAATGGCTTTCTCCACAACTCTTCTAACTTGGGGCTTACTTGAATATCGTGATGCTTACGTAAATGCTGGAGAATTAGAAAATATGTTGAGCTGCATCAAATGGCCCTTAGACTACTTTTTAAAAGCGCACGTGAAACCAGATGTACTATATGGTCAGGTATACATTTAGTATAGTGGGGTGGTTTTTAGTACAATGCATTAAAATAGGCGAGGAATCACAATTTAGGATATAATACATTGCAAAGCTTTCATTGGCACGAGAAATAAACTTTTTAGCTAAATATAAAAACTATATTTAACAACTTCTTGTACCATTTTGACTCTCGTTGTTTATTTCAAAGTTTGCTCACCATGCAAAGCATGTTTAAGATATTCTTAGGCTGTTTAAAAGAGAACGTCTTCAAAGTTGTCAAGTTTCTATTTCATATGGATTTGTAGTTCTAACGATTAAAACTAGCTTGACCCAAGTCTTGACGTCACGCAAACATTTCTATGCATAATTATTGCCGACTTAAGATCATAGTGATCAAACTTTGAAGCAAATTATCTCGAAAACAAAGAAAGATATAAAAGAAGTATGACGGTTTGTTTATTCAACACAACATAAAATATGTTGCTATTTTACTTTAATGAATTATAAATAATAAATATTAAATGGGGAATGAGAAATTGAAAAATAAGAAATGAGAATTTTTTTTTATTTTATTAATATTGTTAGGTTCATATTCAATTTTAAAAATAAAATATAAATTTTCGGCTCTGAATATAAAATTAGGTTTTTACTTTATATTAAGTAACTTTAAGATATACGCATGACATAGACATAGTCTAGTTTAGTGCATTGTGAAGTGTTTCTTTCTATCGTTGATACGTAAGACATAATTAAACAATCATTGAATGAGGTTGAGTATGAGGCCGATATAAATCTCAATATCACACGAAAACCGAGTTCAATAATTGTTTTATTATATATTCAAAAGGTAGAAAGAAACTACATTATTGGAAAAATCATTCCTACCAATTCAAACCGTACTTCTTCATTTTTGTTTCAGGAAAACGCTGAAATAACGTCTGGGTGATTCGTGTTGACCTCTTTTGCGTTATAACTATCTTTTTCCATCAAATGTCTTGCTCGTTTAGCATTGCTAACGGCTAAAACGCCATTTTGTTTACGGCTTAATTAAATATGTCAGCTTTTCGCGCGCTTTTTAACAAACAAACGGCGGCACTTGGGATTGGTAACCAGAGCGTGCAATAACACTTCTTTTGGACCGAATTTCGGTCCCAAAATATGTTATTGCACGCTGTTGGCGTCAGCAGCCCAAATAAACAGAACACTGAGAATTATCCAGCGGATTTCGACCAATCAGAAACGAGAACAAACTTTGAATATATAATAATAGTTGTTGCTCCACGTTTTATAGGTTGGAGATGGTAATTTAGATCATAGTTACTGGGGGAGACCTGAGTTCATGAGCATGAGAAGACCTGCCCTTAAAATCACCCCAACAGCTCCTGGATCAGATCTTGCCGCCGAAACTGCGGCTGCAATGGCTGCCGGATCGCTTGCATTCCGATCTACACAACCTTCCTATGCAAAACAATTATTAAAACATGCCAAGGAGTTATTTTCATTTGCTGATAATTATAGAGGACTCTATACACAATCAATCCCTAACGCTGCTGGGTTTTACAACTCAGCATCATACAACGATGAACTAGTGTGGGGAGCTTTGTGGCTTTATAAGGCAACAAATGATAAATCGTACCTAACAAAAGCAGAGAGTTATTTCAAATCTTTTGGCCTTTCAAATCCTGGTTGGGGGTTTTCATGGGATGAAAAGACTGGTGGATTACAACTCTTGTTGTATCAATTGACAAAAAAACAAATTTACAAGGATGCAATCGAAAAAACTCTCAGATCCTGGTTACCTGGAGGTGGGATTACGTACACACCTAAAGGTCTGGCATGGCGACTTACCTGGGGACCAAACCGTTACGCGGCAAACACAGCCTTTCTTGCCTTAGTTGCCGCTGACCATGGCCTGAATACGAAAATATATCGAGAATTTGGGAAGAAGCAAATCCATTACATGTTAGGTAGGTCATAAGGTAGACGAAGATTTTACGGATCACGAAGTTCGTGGAGATATTGCGCTTCGCCTTATAACAAATTTACACCTGAGAAACGGACGACCTCGCTAGCTCAGGTTTTGGCGCTCTCCGATCTACAATCTCTTGCTGTATAGGTACAGCGGGAGGTTGCCGCAAAAATGTATTGCTAGTTTAGCAAGTATATCATCCAGTGAATGTTTGTAAAATATTATATATTTTCTGAGTATCTAACACTTTCCTAGTTTGCTATGCTCGTAAATGAATATAAACAAAAGTTTCAATTCAAAAAGGCTCTTAAGTTGGAAATTTGTGAAAGGTTTATATATCATAAGCAGAATCGATGCGCAGAACGGAGTGGAAGGCACCTTTAAAGAGTATGGTTTCTAAATATTTTCTTCCAAATGCTCTAAAGTGCTTCACTGATGAAAAAAAATGCTTGTGTTTGTCTTACATGATCATTAAGATATTGTTGTAAAAAAATATCTTTATGATTATATTTTCGTCAGAGAAGCACTTTAACATCAGAATGATCCACGTTTTGTCAAAAAGAGGGGCATGATAGTAACGCTGTGAAGACACATATTGGAAAGGGGAGAAATACATGTCTGCTAAAAATGTTAGAAA
Source organism: Pteroeides caledonicum (assembly GCA_026546875.1). NCBI lineage: Eukaryota > Metazoa > Cnidaria > Anthozoa > Scleralcyonacea > Pennatulidae > Pteroeides > Pteroeides caledonicum. Next base: position 3,930 of record JAOBAZ010086444.1, on the reverse strand, counting down.
TTCAGGTTTCTGAAACAGTGTCCCTTGTATGTGTTTTGTCCTTCCCAGTCCTTCAGAAAAGATAGAGGTTTCTGGAAAGGAGAATCGATGCAGTTTTGTTCCACTTTGTCGCCACTCGTGCGCCGTTTTTCAGTATTAACTATAGTTTATAATGCACCAAAACAGTTGATGACTCTGAATAGGAGGGCGCAAGTCACCCACGCCCTCCTAAACACTATTCAATCCTATCATAATTTGCATATTCATCTGGCCGGCTATATATTATGACATAATGTTTAAAAAGCGTTAGATTCGATTTCCTAATTAATTATATTCATTTTGAAATCAGTGGCATTTTTAGCAATCTGATTGGTTAAAAATAGTGCGATTCACAAGTCACACCATTTTGAACGTTAATCGTTTTTAGCTAATCAATTATCAAAGCCATTTAACAAGACATGCAGGCAATCAGGTTTAAGATGCTAGCAAAATGAGAATTGTCACGAAATGTTTTAAATATCCCACTTAAATTTGGTTGTGGTGTAAATTTGTGTGGTTTTCAAATGAATACAATTAAGTGGTAATTAGACTTCATGTCGTGCAATTTTGGACTGAAATCAAACTTGTGATTACAAATCACACTCCAACTACGCAGTTGTGAGATTTGTAATCACTCGTTTGACTTTAATCCTAATTGCACTTCAATCAGTGTAATTACCATTATATGCCCTACGTTTGCAAAGATGTCAGGTGCCCATAGTGATAAGTTGGACGTTCCAGAAACTTTAACCGCAGATAAAATACCAGATGAGTTTTATTACATTTATTTGCGACCAATTCAAGTCTATGATTTATGTTATAGACGTTATACAACTCAAGAAAAAAATATTGACTGGAACATTCAATTGTTTATTGTAAGCTAATTGTTGGCTCTAAAAAGATAATATTAAAACTGCTTTGTACCTTCCAAGGTGATAATGGTAGAAGTTACGTCGTTGGATTTGGTAAAAACCCACCAGTATACCCACATCATCGCGGTAGCTCTTGCCCAGTATCAACAAGATCGTGTAATATTAATGATCCAAAACCTAACCCTAATGTTCTTTACGGTGCCTTGGTTGGTGGTCCTGATAGAAATGACAACTACAACGATCGACGTCAAGACTACGTCATGAATGAAGTTGCTACAGATTATAATGCTGGGTTTCAGTCAGCGGTTGCTGCTTTAAAAGGCTTAAAATGAAAAATAAATCTTTACCAATTGTTTATTTACTGACTATATATCACGGAGTGGCCACAAATAAGTATGGTTCATTATATAATAAATTTCAATAAATAAAAATTATTATTTTAATATGTTTTTCAAATTTGAACGTTTTTGTGCTTCTCTGGGTAATAGTTGTAGTTAGTTTGTGTAAATCGCTTTAAAAACTGCAGTAAAGTGCTCATTTTGAAAGTTATTTTTAATTTTAAGTGTTCATTTTGAAAGTTATTTTTAATTTTCTAAGAAAAATTGAGATTTTGTTAGAAATGAACCATAAATATGCCCCTATCCCCATTTACAATTACATTAAGAAAAAATGAATAGCAATAGCGATTTGATAGTGATATGATGTTTACACTTATTTTATACCAGTCTTGTGCAATCATATTTGGTGTGGTGGGTCAACGTATTAAGCCTGCATAACTAGGTTTTTTATATTATAAAAAATTGTTTTTGGTCCTACCCCCACAATTAATAATTACCAGTCGCTAATGCTTCTACGTTAAGACCTTTGGGCGCATTTTAAACCGACGATCGTTCGACATTTAATAATTGGTACAAACAAAGCCGTGAACTCACATGAGACCATAATGGTAAACAAATTGTATAGCAATGCAATAGAACGAATATAAGTGCAATTGATACCAAAATCATACGAGTGGTTACAAAATCAACCGACCGCGTGAGCGGGAGGTTGATTTGTTACCACGAGTATGATTTTGGCATTAATTGCACGACTTTATTTGTTCTATTACTTATTAATTTTATATCTTGTGTAATCAGAAAAGCACAAAAATACAATTTTTTGAAATTCAGTATATTAAATTTTGTCACCATAATTTTTGGTAAATAGTATATTAAAATAATAACAATTTATATCAACATTCATTTCCGGAGGTTTCATTGGCTGTGGGCAAGAGTGCGGTTACAGCTCACATAGGGTGTGATTAATGCTCAAATCGCACTCCTCTTAGCCAATGAAATTGCAGTATTTTTTACCGATTACAGAAGATATATAATTAACAGTGACATGCACTTGGTTGACGATTCCTTGGCAATTGATATGGAGTTATTTTACACCATTCCTTAAATAACATCAGTATGCGGTACACCTATACATAAACCTTTTCAAAACTTTAAAAGGTTAAAAGTCAGTTTTTCAATATTTGTCTTAGAAGTTAGTATGTAGTGAAATATTTCTTCAACATAAAGCACCTGTCATTTTGGCAAAACAACATAAATTAACTGAACATGATTAACATTTTCAATTAATCCTCAGCCTCAGACAGGGATCGAGCCCAGTGCAATTTCCTGATACTAGCGATCAGAAAATCGTGGGTTAAAACCCCGTCTGGAGTCAAAATTATTTTCTATAAAATTATTTAAGATATTGGCTTGATACAACATTTAATATCATATCAAATTACATATACTAGCAGTTACCACGCAGACCATGTAACATAAAAACTCATGTATGTTGAGACTTTAAGTACACATCCACCTACATTTGAGACAGTAGGTTGTTTCACTATATAGTTAAAAGCTTTTTATGCACTTTTCCTGCGATTTCAGTTTGTTCTATTATGATGTAATTCATATCACTAAATTGATGTTGTGTCTGATTGTGGTGAATAGTCGTCTCGGAATACATTTTTTGTTAGTTTTCAAAGTTGATTTTTAATTCCTAACTTTATATTACATTTACAGAAATAACAACGGTTTTTTTGCCATGGTAAGAGGCAAAGTTTTTGTGTCCAAATATAAATTGCTGTACCTGAGTGTGGGTGCATATACGTTTTTATTATCTCCTTTCCCTTTGTGGGTCAAATCAAGTACATTTAATTGTTTCGTGCAATATACAATTTAATTCAAAATTTAATAGTGGGATATGACAGCCGCGAATGTGGCGGTACGGCAGAATAAATTACACAGCTTAACAACAAACTCAATTTAAAGTGCCTTGAAAACAATCCCTATTTTGAACCTTATCAATTATCAGTTATTTTATATACCCTTATATTGTCACCAGAATTTGGGTTACAAATACACGGGAGTTTAAGTTTATTTCTGCATTGTTTTCGCGTCTTGGCTTTGACGAAAAGGAAACGCTTTCCGTGCAAGGAGGCTTTTTAATCGTTGATGTTAAAGTATACAAATTAATCTCTTTGGTTAAATTAAAATCCTTCGTAGTACATTTTAACTAATATTTCGTTCATTACATAAATTCAGAGAGATGTCTGAGCACGAATTACTACACTCACATGTTGTAAAAATTAAAACTTTTTTCAGTTCACATTTTAAAATTAAGTGTTGATTATATCAAATTTTAATGATTTAAGCAACCCTTGTCAAGAAGTTTTATCAAACAGAGCACATGTGTTTTCGATCAACTGTTTGTTTTGTCTAAATATGTAAGTATTTAATAAATGTTCCACCTACGTTCCAAAAAAGATAGTAAACATACATTTTCAGCACAGCATATGCCAAATAAAGTTGTGGTAAAAATGAAAAGCCTTAAAGAACGGATTATTATTTCTCAAAAGCTTTTTGGCTTAATGTTCATTTTAATGTCGTGTCAGTTTGGTAAAGTTAACTCTGGTTATCATGAAGAGAATTTTGTTTGCTATAATAATAAAAATGAAGGTAAGTTAATAAAATAACTGTAAAATGTCTCGTTTGTTATGTAT
>JAOBAZ010086333.1:0-11761 GCA_026546875.1 Pteroeides caledonicum | reverse complement strand
CTTTTCGCTGTTTGATTTTGTATTTTATACTGCCTACGCAGCACTCAAACTTTTATATATATATATATATATATATTATATAATAAACGAAGTATCTAAGTGGTGGGGCTACGAATATTTTATGGGGCGTGCAGTTATTTTTACATGTAATCTTTAGGTGGGGCTGTGGACAATAAGTTTAGCATCTGGAAGGATAATAGACAATAAGTTTAGAATCAAGAAATGCTAAACTAATTGGACTTAATAATGTCATGTTTTTCATGATTACTAAAATATTGCAAAATTAGAGACTCTCAAATTAAATTTTTTAGCACTTTCTGATTTAGGCTTGGTTTCTGTATTGGCATAGCGAAATCCCTAAAATAGAAAATGAGCAAATTGTTAAATGTGTTTGACACTTTTATTTATAATTATATTATAATTAATCTTTTGGGTGTGTGGGGGTTGATCTTTTGTAACTATTGAATGTATGTTTTTTGGGGGGCACCAAAAATATGGCAAGTATGACTGGGTGGCTGGCCAGAAAAAATTCAAATTGCAAAATGATTTTGCATTTTGAATTCTCATAAACCCTCATAGCCCCTAACCACATTATGAACGCTCCCTTACTTGCCTGGAATCCATTGTCTGGTACGCGTACATTTTCACCTTGACGTTTGTTCTTTGGTATGGCAATACCGGTGTACATGATGACATTACAAGATTTCCCACTAATGTCAGACTGATTGGTGCATTAATGTGCATCTAGATGGCTTAGGACCATCAATGCTCTATTACTCTTCGAAATTTATGTATATTACAGTAAATATAAGTTTTATAACACAATGATTGATTAATAGCTTCTTCTAGCAATGTCTGATACCCAGCTGGCTATCCTACACAATCATAAAACAAAAGCAGTAACAATATATAAATGGCGACACTGATATATAAAATTTACCAACGTACACATTTATAAAAAATCATGCTTTGTGTATCATGAAACAGTTTTTATGCTATGATACACTGTTAAAAATTTCTGTTTATTTACAGCAAAAGTACTGTAAAATTTACAGTAAAAGATACTGTATATTGGGTTTACAGTAAAATCTGTATTTTTACCTAAACAGCTACTGTAAATATTTACAGTAGTAAAATTATTTATTGTTTTTCCCTGTAAATAAACAGTATTGCAACTGTTAAAGTACAGTTATTTTTCAATTTAACCGTAAATTCCGTTAATTTACAGTAAAAAGACTGGCGTCCAAGATGCTAGTACTTTCTACTGTAAAAAAACAGAACTTTTTTTTAACAGTGTAGCTTTCCATGTATGCTATATGAGCGGTTTGAATATTAATAAAATTAAACTTTTTAATGCATACTTAAAATGGCCATTAAAATTTTCATTTAGTTTAGCTTACTAGTGATAAAGGAATTTTACAAATAAATTTGAATATGTACATCTAGTAAAACAATTCTTTGACCAATAGCACTTTTGCCATCAAATGAAATGTATATTTCAGTAAATGTAAATTTCCATACTACAATTATAATATATTTATAACAAATGAAATGTTAGGTCTTCAGTATCTGTCAAATTGTCTCATATATTATACCCGTAATCAATGCATCAGAAGTTAGATGTCAATCCTTAAAATGTAAAATATTGTCCATAAAACCACCAGATGTTTTGAATTAGAAATATTTGTCACAATATGCAATAAAAATAATAGCTGCCTGAACACCATTTAAACGCCAAGTATAAAACACAGGACAAGGTCAGGGCTAGGTTTGGGGTTGCATGGCTTTAGGGCTTTGGCTGAGCGTTGGGGATTGGTCTTTGGGTTGGGTTAAGGTTGGAGTTTAAGACAAATTGGCTTAGTATTAGGGTTGTTACATATCACTTGTGACCTGTGACCTGTGCTTTATGTGGTGGTGTTTATACTGCAAATTTCTGGTAGTTTGTTTTAAAATTATGTTGTTCACGAATGCTTAACATGCAGTGATCAACGCACAAAAGAAATATAATGAAGTATACTTGAACGATTTGGCAGAATTATATGTCATTCCTATGCAGCTTGTTAAAAAATATTTAAACATTTCAATACATGTAATATAAACCTAAAGTTTTTACACTTTCGTAGATCGTTTAGAATTAGGAGCCTTTGCTTTATTTGTAAAATCAACCTACACTACAGTGGTAGCGATTATAGAATACCCGTCCATATTTCAGCTTTCATTTACACATATAAATGAACACAAGAATCACTTCAAAATAATTTAGATATAGCGTTTAGGAATTAAACCATAAGTTAATTATAGTTTGGTCGAAACTCAAACGGGGGTTTTAAAGGTTTTAAACGAGGCGATCATATTAGGCCAAATTTGAGTAAGAATTAACACTATTTTAGTACAAGGGATTAATAGGTGTATTATGTGAAAATGGCTACAGTGTTCGCTAATCATAAGTTGGAACCTTACCCTCAGTCTAGAAATTGAGTAGAAGTCCGGGAAAGTGAGAATTATCCACTGTGGAGTGCAGCAATGCAGAAGCTACTTTCTGCCATTCTTGTTTGTCGCCCCTACGAGTCCCACTGGATGCGGGCATTATAAGCTATAGATTTTATCAGATAAAACATTTGTGCGATATTTCCTTTCACGTTTAAGCCTTACACGACTGGTAAATAATGTTTATTTTTATCTGTATTTGACTATAAAAATCCTATAACGGTAAAGTATAGATTACGATCAGATGCGCCGGTAAAATATAGATTACGAGACAGATGCGCCGCCATGTTGAATATTCGCTTAACCAGAACCCTGATGAAACGAAACCAATGTGCCTTCGTCGCAAAAATTAACCAGAATGGGTGGTTGGTATGAACGTTTTTAATTCAAATGGGGTTATTTATGAAATAACCAGGAAACTTTAACCAGACTGTTTTAAAAGTGTATATATATATATATCTATATATGGCGGATATATTGTACTTGGGTAATGTGTAAAGGTATAAGTTGTTCTCCGAGTAAGCAAAACCATACTGGGAAAAGGGAAAAAATAGCTTAACGGCAACTGGGAATCGTACCCAAGTAGATATAGTGCAGGTATAGAACACTCACGTCAGCATTTTTTACGGAGCTCTTACCCCAAGAAATTAGTTTCTAGTCCCGCTCGACCTGGCCCAGTGACCGTGCAAATGGGATGGGACATGTGACCGGTGATATGGTCTTCAGTCTCCGTTTCTCGATCTAACCGTGGGGGCGCGCATGTCGACCGGAAAAAGGTCACAATTTGAGTAATGATGGTGATTGGTCGTCGAAACAAATGTCAGGAAATTCGTCATTTGAAGTCGTTTGTTATTTTAGTATTCAAAACACTTTAATGTTTAGCACGTCAGAGAGAATTGCTCTCACGTGTAATTTAGTCAAAAGTGAATCGCTCACAATGTTTTCGGTAGTTTAGCCACTAAGTGTGCTTGTGGACAGCTGGGTAAGAAGGCGTAAGAAGAATCATGGCACATCTGTTTAAACAAGTTTACGTTGACAAGCTTGAATTTGAGAAGTTAACATATGAAGATTTGATCAATCTTGTATTTCCTGAGTTCCTCTATAGACAAATCAAATATCTTGCGGACAGACGGTCAACAACGGGGACAACTGAAGCGTCCATACATAATCATGGATGAGGTCGAACTATGGCTGACTTACGCTGAAAAAGCTATTGCCATGCTTGACCATGAAGGGATATGGAGTGCTGTATTAGATGCATGTAAAGTTTTGATGTAACCTCAACCCTGGCAAATGGTCACTATAGACGTTATTTTGAAAAATTTTATGAATTACCTTACAATGTGTGGCGTATGATTTTCTGTGATAGTAAACGAACTTTTAGTATCGCCAAACTTTTAGATCATGTAATCTGCATTTATAAAATAAAGTATAATTCAAACATGTAACTTCATCCCTTTAGGGTAATAAAATGATTTAAAAGTGGAGTTTAAAAGTGTGTTTTTTCTTTTAGCATCCACAGCCCTCGTCAGATGGCTATTACAGAAACTATTTTGAAAGTCTGGGCCATATGCCCACTAATGTTTTATGTAGAATGCATACAGGCGCAGTGGTTGTTAAACGTAATATGAAAGTATTCATATAATAAAATGTTCAAATGTAAGTGTTTTTTATTTGTGATCTTCATTTAACGTTAGAGCTTGCTGTTGTTACATGCTCTGTCGCATTGGAAAATGGGGAAAAGTGAATCTCGGGGCAATACGGTGAAGCGAAACAAAAATAATAACCGACAAAAATGTTCAGGCTTGGTGTTAGCATTGGACGTAACGATCTGAATTTAGAAGGTCATATTCAAATGGGGTACACTAGGAAAACAATTAAGAACTATGACCGTGTTGAAAAACCAATAAATAAGGCGAATGTGCCTCAAGAAGTAGTTGCATCCGAATCAGAAATGGCGGTCCTTGAAAATCCGTCTTAAAATCAAGGTATCGCGGTAAACGTTCATTACAACCTATAACGTCTTTGATGCAACATCACAACCATCGATGAATACTTGAATAATGTCTATTATGATCCGAACCGTTCTGGCGGTTACGGGGCGGCTTATAGTGATGTTAAAAAAGAAGGTCTGTACAACGTATCTAGAAAGCAGATTCAAGAATGGTTAATGAAACAAGACGCATACACACTACATAAACCTGCTCGCCGTAATTTCAAAACAAACCGTGTTATTGTCGACGGTATTGGTGAGCAATGGCAAATGGATCTGCCGGACATGCAGTCCAAGCAAAAGTTTAACGATGGTTATCGCTACCTGCTCGTTTGCATTGACGTTTTTTCAAAGTAAAAATAAATTTGGCCCTTCTTTGGTAGACGCGTTTAAAATCATCTTGGATACTGGACGCAAACCTGAGAAAATTATGGCAGCTCAGGGGACAGAGTTTTTTAACAGACGTTTTACGACATTCTTGAAAGAAGAAGACATAGAACTGTAGAACTGTATAACTCGAACGAATACTCTTATACAACCTCCTGCTGCTCAAAATTGGTATTAAAAAGAAAGGGTGTGGTTAATTACAAATCTCAAACGACAACAATACGTAAAAGCCTTTTATGACTACCATAGTCGAACTATTGAACAATTATATGAGAAAACTTAATATGGTTTATCCATCAATATGAACATTGGTAATATTACATTGGATTATTTTTTATACTTCAAAGACTATCTAAAAGAACGGAAAATCTGCTATTTTGGGTGTTGTTTCAGTATATAACTTCGATTTGACATTTCATCAGGCTGCCCATTTTTACGACCGCAACGTGTTTTGGTTACTTGCTTCTGATTGGCTACTTTCTTGCCATGCAATCATTTCTGGTCTACGAGGAACGCTCCCCGCCAATCGATTATAAAAAGGCGAACTCTTCCCAAAAGATTAATAGCACAACGAGAAAGAGCACAACAAGACAGAGCACAACAAAAGAGCACAACGAGAGAGAGCACACGAGACGAAGACCAAAATACAGAACACTTAAAGAACGTTGTTATACACTGAATTCTATTAATTGAGCTTGTGTTTTTTTATTATCGATCAGTTTCTTAAGTATAATTTAGTGTACCGTCAAATAAAGATCCTTACGCTACCTCGTTGTGTGTCTCACCATAGCTAACCCTCACTAACCCAACACATGGTATAACTCATGCACTTATGCAACTTTTGGAATTTACACAGTTGGACGTTGTAGTAGTATAGAAAACCATGCACCGAACACATGCGCGACTTCGTTACTTTTAACTTCGTCAAATGTCAATCTTCGCTTTTAGCTCACTCTCTTCGCTCGTTTCGCTTAAGCTCGATTTTCCATTTTCACTCGTTATTCGTAACTCGTCTTCATGTGTTCGGTAACGCTTACGCTCATGGTTTTCTATACTACTGTATCTCAGAACGAGAGGGGTCAAAAAATCGAATTTCAAGTGAGGTCAAAAAGTCAGAATTTCAATGGGGGTCAAAAAGTCAGAATTTCAATGGTGTCTATTTTTTCAAAACTATAATTTCTCTCATGGTTTGCTTATATTGGCTCGTTGTAGGTAAGTCCATCTATAATGTCTAGCAATAAGAAGATTGCTTCTTCATTAATGCGGGTTAGTTTATCCTTGCTTATAAGGCTCAGTGCGCTTGAGGATTGGATAAGTCTTATATTTAGCATATGTCTTTCGATTCTTTCAAACAGACAGTGGACACAGGTCTCCATTACTACTATTGCTTACGTTCTTTTGATCTTATAGTGACCATAGGCAAGACTCGAGATTCCATCCTTTAGTATGTACCGTTTGTCATCATAACAAGACAGTGATATTTTATTGATCTCATATGATCCAAGCTTATGATTGCTAGGCCTAATGCTGTTCATCTTGTGGAGAAGTTGCTTTTGCTCTTTTATGACATCACTATAGTCCTGATGCTTTATGCGTTTCTTAACTACTGTCTTCTTGATGCCCTTACACTTCTTACCACCACTTTCCCCTACTAGGAAAGAGTACATCGTAGATCTTAACCCAATGAACTCTGACATAGGCTTGCCTCCACACTCATCCTTCATTTTACCAATCACCTTCTTATTTTCGGTAAAGAAATACGGTGACTTTGGGTCATAATCACTATTGTCCATACAAGTCCTTATCCTCCCACATTACCTTGTACACATCTTCAGTGTCAATCAGATAACACAATGAGTCAGTGTCTGTGAATAGTAACTTTAGTTTGTCACTATCATACTTTCTCAACATGTAGTCGTAGTGCTATCTGTACATTAGGGTCTTAGATAAATCAGGTATACTCATACCAGCATAGATGGGCTGGTCTAGTTTGAGTTTACTTTTAGTTCGATGGATAGCTACTAACTCTTGGTTGAATATTTTTGTCGATACGTAGCTAGGCTTTGAGATGTGCTTCAATGCTATGTCCTCATCAGTTGCTAAGATGTCATCTATTTGCTTTCTCTTGTTCATCATGGTCCTTCCAAACCAAGAGTTGTTCATGAGTTTATAGAAGTCTTTCTCAAAGGCATTCTTGGCTTGTGTTCTTTTACGGGTATTGTGGTCGATATAATCTGCGAGCCATTTTGTCTGCGTGAACTCTATAGCCCTATGGATCTTCTTTAGCTTGGGATCGAGTCGGAGATACAATTGTAAGTTACGGTAGTGTAGAACGTAATTTCTTTTACTCTCTAGCGTGTTCAATAGCTTAGCCACTTTACAGTCTGGTAGTTTGAACGTATTTTTAATCGTTCTGGCATACTTTGATAAGTCCTCTTTACTTACAGTCTTCCTTTCTGGTGCAAGAGGATATTGGTTATGTAAGTCATGGATTTTCTTAGGGTAATCTATATCGACTTCAAGTATTATTCCTTTGTCTGAGTCTTCACTATAGTTGTTTATGTCAAGCTTGTTAATTTCGTTATCACTGAGCCATCTGAAGTCAGACTGTGGTAATGGTTGACTCATTGCCCATTCATACAGGTTGTTAGCATCGAGGTATATTAGATGGCTCTTTGGTTTCTTTTTGTTATAGTCCGGTAGAAGGTCATTATTTGCTTTACCGTGACGGTGTGTTATCATATAGATACCTCCTCTTAATCATTTCTCTATGAACTGGTACATGCTAACATCATTTATCTGGTCTAGCTCAACTACAGTGAACTTAAGCATGGACTCCCAACTCATCCCTGGTGTACTGAAAAAATGACAAGGGTCTAAGCCATAGCACCTTATTGACGTGCTTCTAAAGGTCTCGAATACATCAGCCAATAGTAGAGCGTCGGTTTGTAAGTATAGATCGTGATAGTCACCCATAGTCTTACATTTGAACTCTTTCCATACTACTCTTGCGTGGTTCTAGTCTTCATCACTAATGTGACTGTCGTCGAGTCTACTATAAAAGCACTCCTTACTAGGGAGACTCTTCTCTTTGAACCTTTTGAAGGAGTCCATGTAGTCATACGGGTAGAACCCTTTCCTTGTTATCAGATTCAGTTTGGTCTCATCGTTGGTAATTTCCTTGATGTACCTAATGTCTGACTCGCTCAGATTCCTCACAAGGTTGCCTAGGGCAGATCCAATGAACTGCATGCTATCAAGGAATATAATTCCTTTGCCCATCATTACAGCCATGTATCGTTCCATGTTGTTAGGGATGACATTTAGATAGTACCTCTTGTCTTTCAACTCATTTATGACACGACCGATATTGTCCAGGATGATATGGCTGTCATAGCCTCTGAGATTGTGGAAGAAGACATGCAACTTCTTAGAGGGTCTATGTGTCCTATTACATTTCTGATGAGCTGCAACTCTGTAGTTGCCAGTGATGTGACAATGGTCTCTTACTTTCATACTGTTCTTATCGAAATCCTTTACACAGATGTGACATTTAGTACTTGATTGGAAGACGTCCTCGTCATCACTAGACATAACAAGTGATTTATTGAATTTCTTATGGGTCTTGTCACAGTACTGTCTAAGTTTTACAATCTCATGGATGAACGTATAGCCAGCGTCTTTACCTTGATACGTGATCAGTGGAAGAGAGTACTTGTCATCAACTCTATTCACTAGTTTAATAGCCACATGCAATGTGTTTCTGGTATTGCTTTGTGTATGGAGCGTCGTTGTCCATGTCCTTATTGTCAACATTTTCCAATATGGTTTCGAAATCTGCATAGCATGTCCAAGGTGCCTCTAGTTTCTTGTGGTAATTCAGAAACTTTATCGTTGACCTTTTAACAGGCATCTCAACTGCTTGCGTGCCATTGATAGTAAGACAGACAGAGTGAGTTACTCTTATGGTACTCGAGTATAGCTTCTGTTGAGAAACCCTGTAGACAGTACATGCAATGACGTCTCTTATAGCCTCGATACTTTTGCATAAAGCGATCAAAGTCTTTTATGAGAACGTAATGACTTGTCTTATCGTTAGTTATTAGTAACAGGTTTAGTTCATGCTCATGGTCCATGCTACTTATATATACGGGGTATACAGTCTTTTCATCAAGTCCGAAGACATTGACTCTTATACAGTTCTGTCTTTCAATTCTATTATAGTCCTTAGTGTTAACTGGGAAGTCGACACCTTCATAGTCAAGCCCTTTACTAAGTTCTACGTCCTTGTGCGTTATTCTGCTCGGGTTTTTAACATTAGTGTTCAGTAGTCCTCTTACATGACACCATAGAAAACACTTATTGTCATCGTTTTTAATATTAATCAAACCTCACATGCTGTTGTTAAGATGCTTAGGTAACTCTACATAGCTACTCCCAGCCTGGAGTTTATAAATGGCTGTATTAACTATGTGTTCTCTTATAGCTTCTACTACCCATCCAGACCCTTGACTTATCTATGCAGCTAATCTATCAAGAATATCTTGCATGCTAATCGATAGGTCATCTTTGAAGGTACTTCCCTTCAATCCTACTTGTACTTTACTACTAAAGTAAGCCGTTTAGAACGTTGTGTTGCTTCCTGTCTGCTTACGAAGCTCTATAACTAAAGTCTCGTTGAATTTCAATGCGTTGTCCTTTTCTAATAGGTCCCTTATAAAGGTCGCTATTCCCTTTCTGCTCCAACTGAGCTGTGCTACTACATCAGCTTTATGTGCAACGTTAACGTCATAGCTCTTAACTAAGCCCTTCAATGCGTGAGTTCTAGGCGTTATGTGAGTTGTTGGCGTTGGCACAGGTCTCCTTCTTGGTGGTGGAACAGGTCTCTGTGTTGGTACTCTTGGAGGAGGTCTTGTCGGTCTGTTAGACCTACTTCCTCTCTCTAAAAAGTTACGACACTTCACGCCTTGATCCCATGAGCTAAAGAATGGTCTTCTGTTTGGATTTATATTATCTATAACAAAGCCAGGGCTATCGTCAAGGTCTCTACGTAAGATACTTTTGCCTTGCTCATTTGCTTTGTCTCTTAGAAAGTCATTATACCTTCTATACTTCTTATGACCTCCTTGAACGATCTCCTAGTTTGTCTCAGTGGGCATAGTATATATATAGGTGTTATTTCTTTACCTTTACTATATACTATAAAATAGATTTTAGTTTTACTCAGTCAAACGACTCAGTAAAACATAACTAACTTTTACTTTTTAGCCATCTCTTATATATGGCACGATTTCGTTTTCCACTATCGTGTAAACAAATCTCTCTGTAAGTACCAAAGAGTCTTTTTTCATAGAGCTTTCTCGTTTTCCAAGGCGTCATCAACTTGAGATTGTCTGTGTTTTTGATGCCCAACTCCTTGCATATTAGATAGGCATGATGTGAGTAGTTGCATAAGTTTCGACCCTTTATAAGTCCCTCTCTTTTCATTATATAGACAGCATGACTAAAGTACTTTAGTATGGTCTCTCTTTCATCTGGGTAAAAGTCATCTCTCATTAATAGGTTTGTCATCCACCTATTTCTACAATGGAATGTACCACCACTTAACTTCAGCCGTATATTCTCGACGAAGCCGTCTTGTTCTCTTAACGTATGGCTCCAATCAGCTAAACTACAAGTCTTACAAACGAAGTGACCATTGTCAATTAGTCCTTCATTAAAGCAATATTGACATGTATTAGGACCGAGTTTAGGTAAAGGGTCTATTAGAACAGTACCCGCTTGTAAGCACCTTTCCATAGTATTGCAATCAATGTCGTTGCCATAGTACTGTATGCATTGAAGTATAAGGTTGCCCTTTTCTTCAGGAGACATTACTATAGTATTTATAATGTTTTGCCTTTAAAGCATACAAGCCAGTCCAATGCCTAAGATTGTCCCAGATGCTATGTTAAAGGTTTTTATATATTTTCCCATTTCAGGTGATGGTTGGTAATAGTCACTAAGCTTTGGCCTATGACTTTCTATATGTCTGTTTATCTGATGCAACTTGTCAAGAGTTTGATTCGTTTGCTTAATGTCAAGGTTAGCGTCGCTTAGATGTTGTCTCTTGTATACGGTCATGCTTTTTGACTTCTTGTTCATAGAACTTTTCTTTGGCTTGAGCAAGTGATTCTAATGCTTTGTTGTGTCGTTTCATCTCTGTTTCATAGCCATTCTTATGGAATTTATGAAAGAGCCATCCAGCTCCAGCAAACGAAATAGCTGCGAAGAGTGTTTGCACCCCACCTGCTCCTATATATCGTTACACTTGTTTGAATGGATCTACAGGTAAGTACTTCTTATCCTGGGCCCATTTGACAAGCATAGATGAAAGGCCAACGGCAACGGTTAGTTTAGCAGTACATTTTATTGACTCCGGGGTAGAAAGTGATTCTCCGAGTACCTTCTTAGTGGCCATAGAGATTCCAGTTGCGCCAAGGGTTATTGGGAGACTGTCATATACTTCGTTCATTAATTATTTTCTAGTCGTCATACTATAGTCTATGTTCTAACCTTATGGAAGTATTTCTTGAGATTACCAAGTGTTGTCATGTTCTTAAACCTTCCCATGCAAAGGTCACACATTCGCACGTCCTTCATAATATACTCTTCAATGGTCTTTATGATATGAAACAGGTCGTTTGAGACTAGTGTTTTAGCTCCTGTTATTGTTTATGGTTATCTCTCAGTCTACCTCCTGTTAACGGGCTTTTAAACTCAACTGCTAGTAAATTGTGTGTCTTGCTGGGGTTTAATATAAGAATGTCTAGTGATTCACTCCTATATCCTAGTTGGTATGACTCATGTCTTACGTCATCACCACATCTGTTACAAACCTGATTCTCTCCAAGT
>JAOBAZ010086222.1:0-11762 GCA_026546875.1 Pteroeides caledonicum | reverse complement strand
AACAGTGTTAGACAAATATTGAAAAATATTTACATGTCTCTGAGGATGATTCTGTAATAGAATTGAAACACTGTAAGCCATCCATGGCAAGCGTTGAGTCGTCGCGAAAATATTTCGTGCACTTAAATAGAATATACTCACCACCTATCCCCGTTGGCTCGATAGCTTAATGGGTAGAGCAGCGGTCTAGAAACCCGAAGGTGTGAGTTCGACTCTCGCTCGAGGCAACGATTTTTCGTTGTCTCAATAACAGTGTTACACAAATCTTGAAAAATATTTACATGGAAAAGCAACATTGTCAGGTTTCAGGTTTTCAGAAGTGTCAGGTTTATATAAACGAGTTCTGTACTTGTGAGTTTTGTGTTTCATTTTTTCATAAATTGAGTCGGATAAATCCCTTGAAAGTTGCGCTGTAGAGATCAAAAGCCCTCTAACACATATGCAGGGCTTTACATCACATACTGCTCCTACTATTTTTTTTAAAATAAAACGGTTTGTACTGTAATTAAATATTTGTTTATTTCACTTTTAACAATCATGAAGTTTGTTGTGAGTGTGGTACCATAGAATAATATACAGAAGTAAAACCACTCCGAAAAACATCTTTTAAACACAAGAATCGAGTTAAAAGAAACACGATCAACGTTGTAAGGTGATGTTTTGACTTTATTTCAAAGTCATTGTGAAACCAATGAAATATTTACAAACGTGCTATAGATCTTATATAACAAAACAGGAAATAAACGAGTTGAGAATTTATAGAGATCTGAAACTATTTACATGAAGTGACTAATGAGAGAACTATGGGAAAAGTGTCAATTCTTTAGAGACTGCTGGACAATTGTTAAGCTCTGGCATTTTAAGTTTAATATGAAGTGCTTCCAGGAAAAGTAGCAGATTAGAGGTCGTAGTATGTTGCATAGAATGGAGTATTTTAGTGTTTTTAACAATTATTTGATGGTAAGAGAAACGTTTGTCAGTGTTGTCGTTGAGGTGGTCGTGGAGATTGTTTATGTCAATTAGGTGTTTGGCGTGTTCGCACTTCGGCAGGTGTTCAGAGATTGCACTGTTGTTGTTAGTGATTTTATTCGTACGCGTATGTTCTGTCAGTCTTCTACGTAATTTTCGTGTTGTTTTGTCAATGTATATTTTTAAACCAGAACACGAAAATTGCTAAAAGACTTTGCTTCGATTAAACTGGGAGGTTTTGTTTTTGGAAATATGAGAGCTTTTTCGTTTGTTATATTACAATGAGCTTTACCTGTTTTGTGAGATCGCGTTGCAATTTTGTAATTAGCTTTTTAACCAAATGCTCGCCTTGTTTGTCAAGGTATGGTATTCTTAACCACACTTTGGGAATCTTTTCTTCAGTCACGTTGTCAGTCAAAATTACCCTTTCAGTGTTGTCTGACACATTAGCTATATTGTATTTGGTTTTGAGTTTCTTTAATATCGCCTCCAAACATTCACTGGAAAACCGTTCCATGTCATGAATTTGGATATTTGTTTGTTGAGAAGGTTGAAAACTTCGTTGAAAAATTTGTTTGTTGAAAAGTGACTTCAGGCCATTTTTCGAGACCACGTCTCATAGCTACGAAAATTTGTATATTGGCCTGTCTGCGTAGGTTTCTGAAAATGTCTAAGCCTGATTTTGAAATTTCTAAGTCTAAGAAGTGCACGTTACGATTTTCGAGTGTGTCGACCGTGAATTTAAGATTTTTGTCGAAACTATTAAATTTCTTCAGAACTGAAGGTATTTTATGAGGTTTAATTAAAACAAGTGTATAATCTACATATCGACGATAAAATTTGGGTGTACCGCATTGCACGAAATTGTTGAAAATTTCTTTCTCATATTCGGTCAAAATAATGTTGGCCAGTACACGAGCTAGACAACTTTCCATTGAGACTCCTTCAATTTGTTCGAATATTTGGTTGAATATTTGTTTGTTTTTGAGAGTACGTTTGCTAATGCATCTCCAGTTGGTGGTAGCTTTTCGATATCTTTATCTCCTTTCTCAAACAAGTCATTTCTACATTTATTAACTCCAGCAAGTGGATTGGGTGCCTGGTAAAGCCGACAAACGAACTCTTCAACATCATTCTTTGGACCATCCCTCCTAAGACTATGAAGTAAATTTAAAGTAACGTAAAACTTTCCGACATTTTCTTTTCCCAAAACCTGTAAAAGAAGAACATGCAACTGTATCACAGCATCCAGTCAAAGCATGAAATCCTAAAATGTTTTCAATTACACAAGAACGGGTCTCCCGTTCAGCAATCGTATGAATTGGGTAACACTTTCTCTGCTTTGCAGTACCACCAACCATCCAAGATTCAATTTCTTTGATTTTACCTAAAAGTGACAAAACATCTGTGTCTCTACAAATTATTAGGATTCTATTAAATATTTTTGTTACTGCATCACAGGCATGTAAAATAATACGTGTATCTGCCTCCTCATGATTGCATGTTAGATGTCAAAGCTCCAAAGACTGTTGAGCAAGCTTTTGTTGTTTTTTTGAATCCACCACTTGTAACCGACTCGCAGTGTGGTAGGTCAGAGCCATGTTGCCCATCATCAGCACACATTATCCTTACACAAAGTCACAATTTGTGCTTGTGCATATAATGGTCGAACAAAACCTGGTTGGTCTCCTAGAGTTTCCTTCACATCATCATAAAAAGAGTTCCTTCTTGTCTTATACCTTTGGTGAATTTCCACTGAGCAGGACTTCCACACTTGAGCAGGACTTCCACACTTTCCACTGAGCAGGACTTGACATACTGAGACCAGACAGAACCCATATCGTACACATGTCGATAATTTAAACCATTTAATACATCATCACATAATCTTCCCAAACATGGATCCCTGCTTTAGGTTGATCTTGTTTATTCAGTTTATTAATTTTCCTTTGGAAGTTTACCCAGCACGTTAAATGATATTTCCTTTCAGATGCCACAAGGTCAGTTATCTTTGCCATTCTTACACTCATATTAGGTCATATTGTGCCCAATGAATTATTTCTTGTGAAAACTCCATCGTAGAAACATTATGAATATTTTTAACATTATCCTGACAAAACATACACAAGTTCCAGTCAATGGCATGTTCACGACTACTACGCCTCGAAGGTTTACCTCCAGGTTTACTGTATTCTTTTTCCGTTGATGTTTTATTTTTTGTTGTCGATTCGTGTTTTCTCTTAATCCTTTCAATCTTTCCTTTGTCTGTAAAACTACTATAACACTTGTGATGATATTTAAACTGTGAAATCTCCTGTTCGGCGTTTCGAAGAATCTTCTCAATTATAAAGTTTGAAGTTACATCATTTAACCTTTGCCGTTCTTTTCCAGCTTCGACAACACGATTTTTTCCTTCTTCAGAAGGTAAATGGAGATCAACTTTTCCACCACAAAACAAACAGACCTTGGAATCGGCTTCCTGATTTTTTAAAGTAGTAACTGGATGTATATCACATTTACGTTTTGATGAAGATGGTTTCATGACGAATAGTTACTCAAATACGATTTAAAAATATTTGCCAGTTATTGTAAATTATTGTATAGTAAATTAATGTTAAAAATCTACTGTAACGAACAAAACTGTGTATTTAGCTATAAAATATAAGTATAAAGTAATACTAGTATAAAACAAACAAAACAACCAACTCAATCAACGTAGCTAATTTTAAATTTAGAACCTTTAGATTTTTTGTTGTTTTTTTTATAGCAAATTTTATACTAACCTAATTCCTATTAATTTCTCTTCAATGTTACTTGTTATTTTTCTCAGTTCAGTTGAATAATTCAGTTCACACTTGAATAAAGCTCTTTCAATAGAGCGTAAGTCCCCCTTTGTTAATAGAGAGATTTAGCAAGAGGACGTATGTTCAAAGAGGTTATGAATCTGCTACTACAGCAACAGATATCTAGTTGACAATAGTGTTCACTGATTGGTTGGCAAATTTATTTTACAGCCAATCATCGTAGTTCAGCGAAACCCCACCCAGCAATCGGAAATAATGTCGATTGTGCCGCTTGCTCGTTGTCTGAGAATTTTTTCAACACCCAATGAGCGTGGCTTGTAGGGAAAAGCAGCGTAAAGCAAGCGAAGCGACCCGCTTCGCTTGCTTTACGGGTCAGTAAATACGACAGAAAACCCAAATTGTTTTCTCTTAAAACTCCAAATTAGCGCTGGGAACCCCCCAGACCGCCTTTACTAAAGTCTACTCTATTCGTCTATGATGGTTACCAGCTTTTAACACGAAATTGCTATCGAGCTTTTTTTCAAGCGTTTTTCGCCATCTTGGCCGGCCGACTATTTTATTGTTTATTTATCGAATTTGTTATAGTGCAAAGTTTGAGGTTCATACGACCAGTAGTTTACGAGTTATCGCGTGGTTAAAATGCTGTTTAAATCGAAATTTTTGCCAGCTCGGCAAATCTTGTTAATCTTCGGAAACTGTCGTTGCGACGTCACCGCTGGCATGCTATCGAAAAGAAGGGCATATGTCTACATTGCGTCTGTTGGATAAATCACGGATTTCTCGTTATAAGTTGTATATTTTTTGATACAACCAAGTTTTATGGATGTCTAGTGAAGTTCTATATCGTATTCCATTAGCATTTGAGCGAAATTCAAATTTTATGGCCTATGTAGGCGAAAAACTGGTTGCAAACTATTGCAAATGGTCCCAGTGCTAGGAGAAGACTAGGAGACTGCAGGCTGAGGTCATAAAAAGATACGTCGGTTGCTAAAGGTTTTCATGTTTAAGGCTGGTTGACACTAGTCCCATAAATCAGAGATTTCCCCTGTCGGTGGTTATTGCTGTATAAAATGCATTGTCTCTCGGAAAAGAATACAATGAATCGCCGATGAATTACGACCTGTGCGGACCAGGACATTAGCCTGTCTTAACATTCAGCCACTGCAATGGACGAATCATATGTATTTTAAATATGATACTTAAATATATTTATGAAGCGTGTGGAAGCTCTAAGCAACCGCACACTAAATACCAGAATATATATATAATACTAGAATATACTATATATACTAGAAATATTTATTTGAGGTTTTTGCCCGCGCTCACTTACTCAGGTAATTATTTTTTATGTATTTGATAATTCGATATATTGATCATATATTGCACAAATGCAATGGACAATTTCCATTATAGCAATGCATCATGGGAAAAGTGGCAGGAACTTTATTTGGAAGCGAAATGGCCGCCGCCCGGGGAGAATTTTGGTTGTGATAAAAATTCCTTATTTTAAGTACTTTTCTCCCGAGTACGCTACTTTAAATGAGAGAAATATTTTTATTAGACGACCAAGTATATCCTGAGTGAAGTAAAGCGAAATCAAGGCAAAAATGAGAGAGAAAATACGTATCGAACTTCCGAGGGACAGAACAACAAGCTCAAAAATATGTGCTTGGGGGAAGGTTCTTCCAAACATTTTAAGGTGTGTATCGTTCATAAACACCGATATCCTTACCATTTTATACTACAAATATTTGGAGGTTGTTCCTCTAGTTTGATCATGTGTTTTCTCAATGATCGAGTGTTTTGTAAGAATTTTTTCGGTTCTTGAAATCGACGAATTCAGGTCATGATGTCTGACTCGTTCGTTTCATATAAAAGCACAGCCTTCAAAACAAAATTTTTAAAGAGCCTTTAAAAGTTTCACCAAACCAAACCGGAATTTTACGTCGCCGGCCCTGTTACACTGCAAGACTATCAGAAAGACAGAATTTTGCGTGTGTTTCGCTTATTAATTCCGTTTTCTTTTTCTGCTCAATTGATGTGCTGATTTGCTGTCAAAATAAAGAAGTATGTTGTAGGTAGTCATAGAAAAATATAATAATTATGTCTACAGCTTTACTAGCATTACTAATACTAACATTAATTGTTGCTTAGAAAACGACTGTTAACAAAAAATAAATTTAGAATATTTTTTAGAATTTTAATTAAGGTAATATTTAATAACAAAAATTAGTACAAAACTGCCCTGAACAGCTAAGTAGAATATAATAATACATTTCTGGTGAACGTTTTAATCCTGATTTTTAATATTAAATAAAAACAGGCCCTAAATGTTTAAAATTGTAATGTTAACCTTAAAGTAAAATAAATTTATGCAATGGATATAAACGAGTCAGGGCAGAAATAAACTCACTCCCTTTTATTCTGATTATTAAATCAATCTTGACTTGACAGTAATTAATATGAATTTTAAGTCTATAACTTATAACCATTATTGTTATGCATATTATTACAAATGTTGAATGTGCAAGTTAAATGTTAAACATATTTTATCTACTGTATAAAAATGGAAACTTGACAGAATATGGCAACTTTTCAAAGGTTTGCTTCTCATGTTCTTGTATTAACTCTTTACCTACATATAGGGTCGATCTGACCCTAATAAGAACAAAAGAAAAATAAAGAGAATAAAGCCAAAACAATAGAAAAACAACGAACAAAAGAAAAACATCGCAGTCGCTAAAGAGTTAAGGCCCAAAGAATGTTAGTTACAGGCAAACACATGTAACCCATATGTTGTTAAGGTCAGCAGTCATTGATATTTACAAGGGTTGTTTCAGGATGATTACTTGTAGACCATTCAACATAACTAAATTGTTCTTTTTCAAAATTGTTTCTGCTTGCCAAGAAAGGAGGGACTACTTTCCAACAAATACCAGTGGATCTAAGGCCATCTTTAACTTAAAAGCAACTGTCAGTTACCACTTTATTGGCTTCAACACTCAAGCAGCTTTAAAAGTTCACAGCCATTTGTCAGTTGTTTGTTTAAATTATTGCCTGCACAAAATTCAAAGCCACATCCCAAAAGATTTTATGCAGAATTCCCAATTAAACCAAAGGTATTTTTATAAATAGCTGTGTACCATTGTGACTTTTGTATGACTTGGGTAACTATCTCAAATGCTTGATTATTGAGGCATGATATCTCTAACATATACCTGTACTGCTGGGAAAGCCAAATCAAATGCAAGAGGCTCGTAGCCATATATGTACATAAATAAATTAACTCATACCCACTGCAAAAATTTATATTACTTTACCATAACAATTTTAAATATTTAGGGCTTGCTTTTATTTAATATTAAAAGTAAAGGTTAAAAAGTTCACCAGAAATGTATTACTGTTTATATTGTACTTAGCTGTTCAGAGCAGCTTTGTACTAATCTTTGTTTAATATAAAATATTACCTTAATTAAAATTCTAAAAAATATTCTAAATTTATTTTTGTTTACAGTTGTTTTCTAAGCAACAATTAATGTTAGTATTAGTAATGCTAGTAAAGCTCTAGACATAATTATTATATTTTTCTATGACTACCCACAACATACTTCTTATTTTGACAGCAAATCAGCACATCAATTGAGCACAAAAAGGAAACGGAATTAATAAGCAAAACACACGCAAAATTCTCTCTTTCTGATAGTCTTGCCGTGTAACAGGGCCGGCGACGTAAAATTCCGGTTTGGTTTGGTAAAACTTTTAAAGGCTCTTTAAAAATTTTGTTTTGAAGGCTGTGCTTTTATATGAAACAAACGAGTCAGACATCATGACCTGAATTTGTCGATTTCAAGAACCGAAAAAATCCTTACAAAATACTCGATCATTGAGAAAACACATGATCAAACTGGAGGAACAACCTCCAAATATTTGTAGTGTAAAATGGTAAGGATATCGGTGTTTATGAACGACACACACCTTAAAATATTTGGAAGAACCTTCCCCCAAGCACATATTTTTGAGCTTGTTCTTCGCTCCCTCGGAAGTTCGATACGTATTTTCTCTCTCATTTTCGCCTTGATTTCGCTTTACTTCACCCAGGATATACTTGGCCATCTAATAAAAATATTTCTTTCATTTAAAGTAGCGTACTCGGGAGAAAAGTACTTAAAATAAGTAATTTCTATCACAACCAAAATTCTCCCCTGACGGCGCCCATTTCGCTTCCAAATGAAGTGCCTACCACTTTTCCCATGATGCATTGAAATACTGCTTTTGCAAGATGCTGCATGGTCATGATTGTACTGTATATCAAACATTCCTCAATAATATGATATGGAAATGATATGAACATTGGAAACTTAAAAAGTATTATAAGTATATACTTGTATGACAGTCCCATCTTAATTAAATTAGCTAATATGACCTAATATGTGCAAGTGAGTCAGTGGCAATGAAAATAGACTGGTGTTAGTGTACAATATATAAAAATAATATAAGTAAGAAATGGTTTTACACTAGCAGCACCATCAATGGACTAATCATTGGGCGGGATATTTAATAAGTCTTGACTTTTACCAGACTTTTACATCCCCCACTCAAAAGAATTAAATCTCACCTATCCTCACATGGAGTTAAAATCTCTACATCTATCCCTGCAGGAGGGGGCTGACTAACAGGATCCGGTAGAATACTGATTTAAATGTATGACCTATAAGTTATACAGATTATCATTAATTCTATAGAGTGAAAACCTCATATTTGTTCTTAGTCAAGCATATATACTTATATTTTAGCTGGTCAGCAAACATTGCTGTAACATTGTTAGATTCTGCAACCTTAACCAAAATTTGCTGATAATTCTACACCACTATTTACTGACTATTTACTGATAATTATTCACCAATAAATAAATTTTGTGACAGTGTTTATCATGGTCAAACTAATACAACTATTTACATTATTTTACCGACATTGGAAAGGTTGTAATTGGGAATAAACACTATGGATGTTTAGTTCTTCTGGAAACAACCTTTAATATATTCCAGAAGACCTGATATAACCCTATGGTAGTTACTACCGGTATGACCGTTTTACCTGTTGATAATCTTTACATGAATAAATGGATGGCCATAAAATTGTTGATAATCTACCACAAGATGTATTGACTTTGCTTTTATATTGATAAGTTTCGGGATAACCAGTCAATTGAGCATTTCTAGTGTCTAAATTGTTAGCACTGCCATGTTGAATTTCTTTACCTATTAGTTTCTCTAAGGGTGTGACTGGAATTCTGTAACATGGCCATCAAAGTTGCCACCATTGTAAACTGAAAGCTCACCAATATAGATATTAAAAATATATAATTTGGTCAGAGAACAGTTTTATCATTTTTATTCATTATGTTCAATTAATTATGTTCAATTTTCAATGAAATGTGTAAGCCTGCTTAAAAACACCTGGATCAAGTATTATTAAATTAGGCATCTTGACATGTACAATGCACCTGATTATGACTTTGAAACAGAAATCAGAGTTTTCCACAATGGTCCATAGTTTCTGAAACATTATCTGTGTAAAATGGACATTAAAATAGATTCTTTGGCTGCATAAAAAAGTGTCTCCATTTGGCATTTAGATAACAAGCTTTTTGCCAAATTACAGCCCTTTTTTAAAAAAAAAAACAAACACAACTGGAAATTTGTATTTTTTTTTTTATTTCAAAGTATTTAATGCCGAAAACGTTTCCTAGGCATTTGATGTCCTGTCGACAGGTAGGTTGTTATGCAGTTGTTCTGGTTGCTGATCTTTGGGTACGTGTTGGGCACTTCAAGACAACAAGTGCTTTCTCTCCCGCTCGGCATCGGTACACATTGTTTACACTTGCACCTGTCAAGTTACAAAGTTAACATTGTCACATTAACTCATTCATTCATTTGAAATTGGACAAATTGAGATTAGAATGTCTAGTTACCAGTCAACATTTCTAATTCTATGCACATCCTTGTCGTCGGCGCTAGTATTGCTAGACTCAAACTGATCCGTTGAACTGGAACGGTTTCGGGGTTTTATCAAAAGTTCGCACATGTACAGTTTGACATTTGCTGCGTTTACCGTGATACCAAACTCCGCTTCCTCTTCAGACGACGAATCCATAGGAGTACAAAAGTAGAGAAGTACAAAAGTAGAAAAGAGTACAGAAAAGATGTAATTTTGTTTACACTGTTCGTTTTCGCTTGACAACGACTACGTCACGCTTGTGCCAGACTCCAAATTCTGATCATTACGCGTCCAAGATAATCTATGTTCGGAAGTCGTCGTACTACCGCATAAAACCCCTTATATCTTGCTAAATGTATAAAATTTGTTATGCAATTATAGCAAAAAGGTTGTTCTCTTAGCTGAGCTTTCACATTAAGCAAAGTTTATGTTAGCTTGCATTTGACCTTTAATTCTTCAACAAAAAAGCTACTGGGTTAGACTGTATTCCAATGAAATTATTAAATGCGGCAAATACAGTTATTTCTAGTTCGCTGTGTATGATTTTCAATCAATCAGTTATAACTGGGATCGTCCCGAATGATTGGAAATCTAAAGTAATTCCCGTTTATAAAACGGATAACAAAAGCGATCCAAATAATTAGATTCGTCCAAAGCGTTTGACACGGTTAACCACTCAACTTTGATGGATGGATGGACGGACGGACGGAACTATCACTACAAAACTAAGAGGCCTATTGCACTGAAATAACTTCATTTACATCCGTCAAGGAAAGACTTAAAATTTGGTACATACCATGTGTATCTTGACACAGTATTCACCAAATATCGGCGTTTTAATTTAAATACGCATGTTCAAAATTGGTTAAAAATGGCATATTAAATACATAAAAGATAACATTCGTTTTTAAACGCACAACAACGAAGTACTACGCGGTTGTTTTCTGCAGTACAGTTCAACAATTATTCATCTTCAAAAGCATGCTGGTGCAACGTCTTGCTCGCGTTACCATCGTGATCGCGTTATGGTATCAAATCTAATATGCCATTTTGAGTTAATTTTTACACTTTTCGAAAATGCGTATTTAAATTGAAATCACTATATCTCGGTCTACACTGCATGACAAACCCTATATATCAAAATTTAAGTTGGACACTCGCGGATATAAATAACATAACTTCAGTGTAATAGCTCTTTTAAAGTTCAAGCTATACTTAGACAGGTTACTTTTTTTGCGCCATCCGGTATATTATACAGTACCAGTCAAAAGTAACCTAACACTGCGGTTGCGGTTGATTTGCGGTGAGGTTGCGGGTCGGTTCAGTCAAACTGCGGTGCGGTTAGCAGTCGACGATGTGAAACTGCGGTTGGCCAAGTACTCCGAGTGCCGACTTGTTCCGACTGTTCAGACAACAACTATTCTGCTTGAACAGAATACTGTAGAATTATCACGTTATCTAACGCTCCAAATTAATAGTAACGCTGCTAGAAAATAGGATTTATTTTGTCGTCATTAACTCTCCCAAAATACACGTATACACAAAACCCAGAAAATGACATTGCAACTCGAAACGATTAGAAGGCGTCGTCAACATAGCAATTGCAAGCAGTTATTTTTACCACTTTGGCGTAAGCGCCACGGTTTGTCCCAAACGTTCAACCTGTATAATTTGAAAAAGGATCACGGGGAGTAACACATTGAGGTTGACATTTTTATAATTACACGAATGGTGGAATGTTGTGTCAAATGTATTGTCGTTTATTTACATGTAATTAACGATCTTGCGTGAATGAAATATTAATTTCTGAATACAGACAATCTTATTTTTATTTTTTCCAAACTCCATTTTAACTTTACCTTATTTGTTATAGCAAGGCCATTTTGAGCGTGGTGTATAGAAAATCTAGTATTTTGACGCCACGCGCAACATGTCAAACCCGGTCCTACTAAACACCGTCCGCGAACGTCCGCAAACGTCCGCGAACGTCCG
>JAOBAZ010086111.1:0-11764 GCA_026546875.1 Pteroeides caledonicum | reverse complement strand
TGTGTGTGTGTGTGTGTGTGTGTGTGTGTGTGTGTGTGTGTGTGTGTGTGTGTGTGTGTGTGTGTGTGTGTAATACATAAATAACTCTTTGATGCTGCAATAAACATATTCGTGTCATTGGCACTTTAATTTAAACTATAACAATATACTTGCTAAAAGATAGATGATGTTGTAGATCAAAGATAACGTATACATTAAAGTAATTAACTTATACTTACCAGTTTTTACACAATACTATACTTATAGGACTACTTTAGTAAACACTTCGTTTTCAATATATTATCTATTTATAGTACCTACCGTTTTATTAAAGTAGGAATATATTAAAGTGAAGGTCTTTTTACGAAATTGTTACTGTTGACCCCTTTTCAGTTTACTGGTTATGATTAGTTATACCCACAAAACTACTACAGTGAATACTGCCCATGTCATATGCACGGTTATACATTACTCCACGTTGTAAAACAAAACGCGAAATAACATTTTTGTGATCAATATGTGAGTTTCATTAGGTCATGTGAGGATGTCAGACAATGGCAGATAGAAATAAAAAAAATTAGATTAAAATAAGTTTCTAATGAGATTCTTCCATGTGCACCCAAGTGTAGCCTTGTGAAACCCACCCATACAGACATTCCGAGTAACTTACGAGGTGTATCAAAGGTTACATGGCAAATGTTACACCTGCTCAACTGATTAGAAGAGAGATCATTTAACTGTCAAACACGTTAATGTCATGTGAGAAGTTAAAAATGCTTTATCGGGATCGAGCTGGCTATATTTATTATATAAAACAATTTGAATGCTCTTTTAAATCATTCCTGTCAGCTGAGAACAATTTTTACCGCAGGTGTTTTGTTATTTTCTGCATGGTTGCTAGAAGTTCTTTTTGTTGTAGAGGAGAAGGGAGTAAAGTTCAACTGTTTACGAGTAAACATGATATGGGAGGAGTAAAGCGAATGGAACTAATGTACTATGGCTTTGACAAATTCTACATTGGGCATATACAAGTCAAGATTGTTCATACAAGTGAAATGTAAGTAGCACAATACTTTATTGCTTAATTGTGGTATATATATATATATATAATGTTTAGTTCATTTCAACACGTAGATATTAGTAGGCTATATAGTCAATCCAGACCTGACTTCAAACAGCTGAAATCCGGGTTGAAATCGAGCCATCTGTTAAACAAATATAGTTTATGAAGGTTGGTTGAAGCGAAGTTTTGATCTTGGAGAGTTACACGCATAGCTGCTATATCAACCATGCCTAACTTGTAATTAAATGGCCACGTGGACTTGGGTTGGCCAAGATTTAAAAACAAAAAATATAGGAAACCTGAAAAAGGCTGTGATTGCATCTGTGATTGAATCTATCCTGAAATGATACTCAAAAACTTTTCCTTCAAAGTGTACATGGCCCCGGTTCATATGCACTCCACTGAGATTGTGTATTCCGAAAGTCAACTTTACCCCAAACCCTGCCACTGAACTTGACATTAGTATCTGCTTGTTTTGGAATGAAACCATGTACGGAAATAGAACCGCAAGTCAATACGTAGTTCTTTGCCCGTGTGCACCGACTTGGCGAATATCTCTAACAAAAATGTCTGTCAATGTCAAATCTATTGACATTGGTTGATATAAATATCGGAGTTTAAGTTGGGATTAAGTACAATATCATGTCGCTAGTTACCACGACTATAATGCAACAGCATATTAAAGTGTACTCACTCGCCTTAGAATGACTATTAATTATAACTGGTTGGCAAAAAATTTTAAAAATCGTCACTTATTAGTGGCCTACGTCAAATTCAGTTACGATTTTGTAAAAACACAAAAAACATGATTAAATAAAACTTTAAGTAATTAAGAAATGATAAACAATTTTATCATCTAAACACATCAAAATGTGACTAATCAAATACAAATAATAAAGCTTGAGAGATCACAGAGTTGACCTAGGCCAAAATATGATTTTTGACCCAAATTTGACTTAGGCCATTATTTTAATAAAGTGACGAGATGCAAGTTTCCGTTTCCTAAAAAATTTTTTGGCTAATGTTTTAGATAAGTGCCCGGCACATATAAGATTAAATTGCTCAACACTTTTCTATCAGAAATAATTTGGCTTTAATATTAATGTTGGACATGGTAGTACAGTAAATATGCTCCCACTTTTAAACGTTCGTCAAAAAGTCAGAAATGTATGTTACGATTTAAAAATTCTTCAAAAGAGAAAAACGAACCCACATGAATGTAGTGTTTTTGAAAAACTTAAACGATCGAGTTATTTCAATGAACGAAGTTTTTTAAATGTTGAATTTCAGGTTGATTGTCATTGTTACACAGGCGTGGAAGTTGTAAAGTAGACTTGTATTGTATAATTTATCTTTAAAATTTTAATTTTAAAGATTGACCGTAGAATACTTTACTATTTTTTATCTTTTCATTAAAATAGGCAAGGTTTTCTTTGAATAAATACAATTGTTTAAAAAAAATAAAAATATAAAGTCCGGTGATTAATAGGATTTGCCCTTTGGGTTGTGACTTCGAGAATAAAATCTAGTCCGGACTACGACGTTTATCAACATTAACTGATTAAGCAATAAAAGCACCACACAGCACCCTTGCATGCCTAGATGCATACAGCAACATCGCACGTCTATAGTACACAGTCTACACACACACACACACACACACACACACACGCGCGCGCACACACGCACACATTTAGATATTAATGCGGTAATGGGTTCCTTTCAGTTACATCGTGCCCACCAACTTAAATGATGAAAACGCGGTTAACTTTTAAAAAATTTTACATCAATACGTTTTTCATATTAATGTATGTACATGCATGCATGCAAGGAGTATCAAAAAAGCGCACAACTATTTCGGAATTGCGCAAAGGGTTTGACAACTACCCGGGACTTTCAAGTTTTTTAGCTCGTTAACGTTATAGGATTCCTTAGTCCCATACAATCCAGGTCCTCCTTTTTCCGTCCAGCTTGCTACTGGTTCATTATCCTAATAACTTCTGCTTATTTTTTAGATACACATCCTGCTTCGACACAAATATAACCAACAACTTTTGGGCGTTCTGGAAACTTTCCTGGACCAAACACAAACGAAAAGCGTCAGAAGGCTTGGTTTGTTTAAAAGATCCTTAAAGCACCAACAAATGGTCCTGCATAGAAAATTAGTACAGAAATTGTTAAGTATTAAGAAACAAATAAATCGAATTTTGTGAAGGTCAAAAAGTATTAACCTCCTTAAACCAGTCACAGTTTTGTTATTAAACCTTGAAAAGAACACAATATGCTGTATAATTGTATAATAATATATATATTGCATTTTGTTATAAAATTGTGCACACTAATATAAATTATACAAGATGTAACGTCAGTTAATTTGTATTGCATTCAAAAACGGGTGCTTAAAAAACCAACCGTACTCTCCTAACAAGCCATGTAGGTGGAATTCATTTATTGTATCACAGTGTTGCATATCAGATCGTAATTTCAAAAGAGCAAAATTTATCTGAGATTATATATATTAAAACTTTAAATGTAATATGTATTTTAAAGAATGTAAGCATACTATGTTATTATATATATGAAAGTACTAGGAACAAAAATGCTAAAATGATTGTATAGTGTCGTGATTGTATAATTATATTAATTATTGGCAGACTAGTTAGAAGTACGGTAAACTGCATAGACTCATCTGATCATGCAGTTAAGCCCGTTTTCCACTTCAACCGTATCGTAGCGAAACGTACCGTATTCCATTGTTTCATGAGCACCAGAGCAAGACTAATAAATATTACACAAAAGAAATCGCCCCGGTACGGTACGGTACGGTACGGTACGATACGGCTGGAGTGGAAAACGGGCTTAACGATAGCTTTCTCTTGCTTATGTATAAACTTACCAATATAAACCCAATTTGAAGTCATACTCTATAGTAAACGAAAGGCATTGTTCCGCGACGCATCGTGGGAACCATTAGGTTCTAAAGGGGTAAGCTTGATTCTCCCCAGGAAATTTATAAATCTGTGTATAGAAAATCGAGTCCCTAGGACACGATTTTCTATACACAGCGTAAAATTACATAGTATTTCGAAAGTTATAAGGTAAGAAACACGCACCTACGAGTTGTTATAACTATTAAGAATGTTATAAATGTACCGCCACCCACTTCCCTAACTAACCTGTCCTTTGAAATCCTTAACTGCCCTGCTCTGCCCTGCCCACTTTGCCTTGCCTTACTCCGAATTTGTATACCAATCAAGTTCATTATCTGCTTCAAATATTCAAAAACATCTCACTGTACTTTTTGTGAAATTGCATCAACAGTTTTGTTTACAGCACAAAAGCCATCGCAACTAATTACTTAAAAAAACTTCATACAAAAAAGGAAGGATAGTTTTACTATACCTTGATTCACGGATAGCTTTTGCCAGCAGTTTAGTTTTGAAAGCGGTTTAATTAAATTGTTAAGAAAAAGACTTTATCACGAAATTTTTGCTGTCTTCCCAGATCGCTGATGCTTGTCATTCTGTCACAATCAACCTCAGGTGTTTCAGTTTGAATTTCACATGACGGTAGTTTCATTGCGATCCAGCTTCATTGGGATCCCCACTTGCAAGAAAAACATATTTCTCAAATTCATGAATAATTAAAGAGCAAATAAACCAATAACAAAGACGCATTTGATCACGAGATTGCATTTGGATGTCTCGATGAAACACCTCGCCAATAATTGTACAAGGCATTTATCGGCATATATAATTAAGAAATATGATGAAAATCACTAGTGATTTTCATCACATTTCTTAATTATATATGCAAACTTTGTAATTTTTCAAAAATAAAGCAAACTACTGCACACAAAACGCAACACACAAACCCTTTATTTCCCCAAAAGACTATTACTTCATACTCACAAAAAATTAAACGTTATATTACGCTCATTGAACACAGAATGCTTTAAATCACATCGTTCATTTCCGAGCAACTGCCAGAGAGTGAAAATTTGAAATCCATATACACTCTTATATGCTTTTGAACATAACTCAGCCAAGCGTCACATTTGAATTCTTTTGAGAAGATATTTAAACAACTCGAGCTTGTGTCTCACCGGGATATCCAAACACTCGAAAACAATTAGCAAAAACACTCGCGCTTCGCGCTTGTGTTTTCACACATTGTTTTGTCGTGTTTGGATATCCCGGTGAAACACTCGCTCTCGTTGTTCAAATATTACGTAAGGCACCATTTGCAAGCAATTTGGGTAATTGCTTCAAAATTTTGTTCTTTCTAAATTCAAAGGAATTTGCACCGTGCTGATATCTGCTCCTGGATTCCATCTTTTCTTTGAAACTATTTTGTTCATACATGACCAGCATTCTAGTTCTGTAAAAATTTTGCACTTAAACTGTCATGTCTTTACAAACGATCTAGCGGTATTTTAAAAACTTATCACAAAATCATAACTTTGTAACTTTGTTGAAGGACATCCGCAATGGAAATTATCAACTGTTATTTGTAAAAATTTAACCGTGTGTAACAAGGCTATTGATTCAACATGTCCGTAGCTGGAGGTGGGGTGTAAAATGACCGCACCATGGAAGAAAGGAAGTTTGGAAGGCTATAGTTGAATCATCAGCGCTGTGTTAGTTTATGTCACAATCATACAAAAATACATTGGATCAACACTATTTCTTCATGCTCAAAAATACACGTTGTATTCGATTATAAACAATATCGTTTACTTTACAGAGTCGTTCTTGTTGCGAGTACTTCTTCACTATATACAACACTGTGAACCCTTTGTTGCATGAGCAACGTTTTAGTACATTACTCTGGTTAAAGGTTACGTATCTTGTTCTGGCAGACAAGTACAACCATGTGGGTCAGCATAACTTTCAAAATGGTTTAAGTATGACAAACGTTGTTAACAGTGCAAGAAAGATTGTGTGTTTGTAAATAAAATAATTGAAGAACTCGTAAGAAAAAATAATAAACATATTTACGACTTTTTGTTCAGATCTTTTTCGATTTTAAACCTACCAACACCTAATATTTAAAGTCAGGTGTTCATGAATACCAATGATAACATCTTGTGATTCTTAATTTTTAATATTTAGTGTTGTGACTGAAATTTCTCGACGACAAGCTATATGGAAAATATTTTAAGTATTCTAATGTGTTTTTAATGTGTTTCTTATACATGGTGTACCAAACATGTACTCCAACTTTGGCATCCCACCGCAAGGATTATTCTTAGTTGGATTTGCTAAGTTTACCTGGAGTTGTACATATATTTTGGGCTTGGAAATAAAAATGACGGAGAGTTACGTTTAGTTTTGGATTTATTTTCCAGCCATTTATGTCCCTTACCTCATAATCAGTTATCTTATATTATGTAACGTACTCAAATCAAGTACCTTGTTTTTAGAAAAAAATGTTTTTAGATTTCTTTAATATTTTTTTTGAAAACTTAATTTATCGCACGATAAAGATAAGATTTCTAACTGCCAAATGAAACATTACTAATGTTGTCGAATTTTTAAGCGTTTGTCCAATTGATAGTCTTTATTAACTACGTTTTTAATAGTTTGGCCGACCAATTGTCCGTTTTTTTTTTTGCAATGTTAAGCTTACTCATACTTACCAAAAGTTGATAATATATCCATGCGCATTATTGCCAAGCATTTTTCCAAAATGCATGATGAAAAATTCTATTCCCAAAGCGAAAAGATTTCAAAAGATTGACAGGGAAAATGTGTTTTCAATATCGCATCCATTCATTTTTGCTTGTAACAATACAAAACTGATCATGCGACAGCTAAGTAATTGGTCTTTATTGCTATGAAAAAGCAAATATAACCTGACTAACAAAGGCATATCAGTATGCTAAAGTTGGCTTAACATTTTTTATGCACTCCGTACAAAACAAACTTGATTTTGATTTTGTTTTACCATGCATAATTAATGCATGGTAAAACAAACGTTGTAAGAAATTAATGAATTCTAATCATACATGCAAAAAGTCTCTCATACATGCAAATAATCATTCGAATAATATGACATATTAAAAACGTTCAATGTAATATACAAATAGTGTAATGGTGTTTTCTTCATTTTTTAAAGTAAAACTTAACTTTATGTATAGCATACAATAAAAGTTGCACCAACGGTGTGACCACTAAAACGGTGACGACCAATATTGCGACGACAATTTTAGGATCATCTTCAAAATTTAGGACTTCGTAAACGTACGGCATTCCTTTGTCGTTTTCTCCTCCAGCAGCCCAGTAGATCACCACAAAAATACTGTAAAGTGCACCCACGATCATTGGGTAGAATGCATGTAGAATACGAACAGGTATTGAGTTAAAAAAGAACTCGATAAGCATCACCACTGTATTTAGTGCATGTACGGAAACGTCTATGAAATTTGTTGGTGGGCTGAATATCAGTGTCCAATAAAGCAAAGTGATAATTATGGCAGCATTTGACCCAACAACCCAAAAAAGCCATGCAACTTGCTGGTACCATGCTAAATTTCTATCTTCTTGGTTACGTTGAGATTTTTCACAGAGATGGATAATGCTAACCAAGCATAAACCAATCATAGCGACCGTGAGAAAGAAGAACGACCAGTTAGTAAGAAATATAAACCATTTGGCTTCTCCTTGACGTACTCCACTAATGATTATTATTGTCACACAAAACACGGCCAAAAGTGTTCGTACCACCGCTAGTCCTACTGGTGGCAAGATCTGAAATAACAGCAGTTGATAGAATTTCAGCAATTAGCTAGCTAAGTAGTTGTGCAGTGCTTTCCGATTATCAATACCAAATTAGTTGAGGTCATGAAAACGCACTTATGCACAAACGTGATTTGAGGAAAAAACAGAGAATAAAATTGGAAATCATAGCATCAAATTTAAAAGATGTTAATGGTGGTATATCACAAGGTAGTGAGATTGGCCCACTTGCATTCATTATTAACTTGAATAATTTATAACCACCGTGTGTGTCAGTTAATGAAAACATGCAGATATAATTGTAAAAAAAAAGTAAAGTGAAAAGACATTATTACTGAATACAGATAAACCAAAACAAAAATATTTGAGTTACAATTGCAAGTGGACCGTTCTTCTACCCTTTACATGCACATCGGTCACGTGCACGTATTGAAAGTGAGCAAATGACCACTTTAAGGGGTCATCTTTAGAAAGACAATTTCCGATATGGCTAAGGAAGATCACAACCTTAAAGTGGGACTGTCGTGGAAAAATCCTTGATCTAATTTTGATCTCAATAAAACATCATTTTAAAATAGCCATATTTATTATATATAAATATTTTTCTCTTTGGAAATGCGACAGTTTGTTACGTCATTTACCCAATGCATACTAATACGATTATAGAAATTGGGGGATATTGGAATATTCTAAAAGCTCCACAAGGCATGCAAGGACTGTGTGTACATCCTGTAAACTATAATAACGTCAAGATTAGTAACCCTCGCCCAGACAAAGGTGTTACTAAATTAATAATTATAATCAATAACTTACTAACTTCGGTGAATATTTAAATATTAATGTCTAATTACCAAGTCTTATCCCTACGGATATCCATACGATACCCATAGGGTTGCGAGCAATCAAATTCCCCGAAATTGCTATCAATCCCCATCTTGTTTACATTTATACACAGCAAAAAATCAAATTCTAGCCTAGATTAAAATTCTTGGATTTGGAATTATTATTCTTGACTTCGGCATTATTTTTCTTGTTTCAAGTAAATATTTATTTTAAAGAAAATAATCTAGAAAGTAATTCTTGCATTAAGAAAGTATTCCTTGAAACAAGAAATCGAGTCTATGCTAGAAAATTTGGAAAAGACTTTTTTCTCATTTTAAGAATATTATTCTTGTTTTAAGAACTATATTCTTTCAATAACTGGTCAAGCAATACTTTTATATATTCACAATGCTTAAAAGCATTTATTTGTGTCGAATATAAATGTTATATACAGAGCTGCAACAAAATTGTAGCTATACTGTAGCTAATTGTAGTTATATCAAATCAATTTCATCTTGACACTGGTTTTCACGCCCTTAATATTTTATTTACATGGCCGAACTTCAAATCTTTTCAATGGAATACAGCACACTATGATCTAAACTTGTAAGCAAGGGAATGGACTGAAAGAAGCATACTTGATTCTACCATATATTTATTGACTAAATTTATATATTTACTGAACAAGTACTTTATTCTTAACACAACATTAAAAAAACAAGCTTTTTTTCTAAATGCAAGTCCATCAATGCAATGGGCTCTCACCTACTGCATGTAGCTTAATTAAGTCCCCTAAATGGCATTTAAGTGGGACCTAAAGCCTATTGTTTAGTTTCTGAACTGAACACACATCGTAGTCCAATATGTGGTCAACATGAAAGAACTCATCTGTCTCAATAACATGTTCGTCAACCTCATATGTAATCACAGTGTCATTGAATTTAACTGGTCGGTAGAGGGCATATTCAAACACAATATGCTCATTTGCAATCCAAAATTGCAATTAGCTTTGCACAAATACATGTCTTCGGAACAATAAAGATAGTTTTTGAAGACAATCAGGTCCATCCAGATTGCCAAGGAAATTAGTGAAAACTTGCGGCAAGTTAGAACAATTTTTGGATAACTAACGTCAACGTTACCTATGGTAATAAAATGTATTTTAGCATTTATTATGAACGTAATAAATCGCTTCAAATATTGAATATGTTTTGCTGTCTCTTAGATTACTGCATACTTATTCCATTTTATCCATTTTTTCCAGTTTCAGTAAGAAAACAGTTCTTAGAGAAATGTTCTTATTTTAAGAAATGACTTTACAAAGAAAATAATCTTTCTTCGTAAGATGTATATTCTTGTTATAAGAGTATTTTTCTAGAATATATTCTGGATTTAAGAACTATTTTCTTGGTAAGAATATCTGGCTTTTAACATTGGTGCATGCCCGCCCTCCGTCGTCGTGAATCTTAAAGTCGCTATGGTTAAGACTATGGCGTTCGAAGCCATTTCATTATATACATTTACATTACAATATATTTCAATATAAAGGATTTTAATGGCAGTTGTAAAGATTTGTCAATACAGGTGCTAAATGACGCCCCGTTCACACTAAGGAGTTTTCGTTTGAACATTTCAATGCGTTTAGACCTGTTCACTAAGGGCCCCTTACATGATCCCTCTTAGCCGGAATGGAATGAGGCGTGGACTGAACTGTCCTAGGAGTGGATCAAAATGTTGATCCAGTTAGAACTAGATCAAAATTTTGATCCAGTTCTAGGACTTTTTACCAGGTATCTAGTACAATCATGTGACTGAAACAAAGCATTGTGATGTACCCATAACTATAACACAAGGCATGTCGCCAATAAATCAAATGTTTTACCAAAAGTAAATTCTAATTATGGTCTTTCTAGTATTAAATATAAAGGTTCTCAAATTTGGAATTCTCTTAATAATTCAACAAAATCAAGCTCTCTGAGAATATTCAAGTAATTTCTCTTTCATAGTTATATTGAAAAATATTAAATCAATCCATTAACTGGATCATGGCCAGAAATGTCGGTCATTTGAGCCTGCGCATCTTTTAGAACTTCAGCGGTTTTGGCTTACGCAATATTAATAGGTAAATATGGCGGGTAAAAGAAGCCGAACTGTAGTTGATTATGTACAATTAAATGCCCTATCTTCAGTCGTTCTTTTTGATTCTGTTGGGAAAAAGAGAAAGATCGGAGCATACTATGAAGCTGAAAGAATAATTCAAAGGCGAAAGAGGCGTCATGTAAGTTTCTAGAGACAAAAAATTTTATTCAGTCTTTGGCTTTCAGACTTGAATAATTTGAAACAATAATTCAGTATGCATTCTATGTAAGGTACATTTAGGACAGAGCTTTCCAATATAATGGTTCATTACTCAAAACGTCAAAATTCAGTACAATAGAAAGTTAGAAATAAAATTGTGTTGCCCCATGCTTAGGACTATGAAAAAGTTAGAAATAAAATTGTGTTGCCCTATGCTTAGGACTACGAATACCTACTTAAATGGCGTGGATGGCCACTGGAGGATTGTAGCTGGGAACCCTCTGAAAACCTAACACATGATCTTCTAAGGTGAGATATGACATGACTATGTAATATTATTATAAAAGTATTTGTATGAGATTAATAAAGTTTTGAAATTTATTTAACCCTTTCACTCCTGAACAGGATAAGCGTGGTCTTAATATATTTTACTCTGTCTAATGCCAGACGATTTTACTCGTCAAGGGTAGAGCTCCAGGAATTCAGGAGTCGAATGGTTAAAAAGTCATATTTTATTTTTTATGTAGGAGCTTTTCCAACCCTATTAAACCAAGTGATGAAAAACTTCAGGAAGCAAGTTGCCAATTTGTCACTGGTATTCACTCTGCTCTAAAGAGTTCCTCAGTATCTCCAATATATGTTTGTATGCAACTTGATGTATGGAGATTTATCATGTTCAATAGAGGAACACCATCCGAACACTGTGGACATCTCTTATTTGAGCGAAAAGATTTTACCAACTTCAAATGGTTACCTGAGGACTGGTGGTATTTTCTGAATAGAAATGGGGAAGGATATGCAGTAGACTTTCCCATCAAAATTAAACATTTATTGTCCTGGTCATCTGAACATTTTACCAAAA
>JAOBAZ010085778.1:0-11776 GCA_026546875.1 Pteroeides caledonicum | reverse complement strand
AAAATTTAAATTACATTCTAAAAAAGTTGAGAATACCTACGCAAATGTTGGAAAGCCGTCAAACATCGAGGCAGTAATATTCACAATAGCTCCACCATTAGTCTCCATCCAGTGATGATAAGCTGTGGAAATGTAAAATTCTTCTTCAAACATTAATAAAACTATTGCTACACATACTATTTGTATGAAATGAAAACTGCAGTCTGCGTTCTTTAAGCCTGGTTCACACTTGTCGTAAGAATCGGCGACTTCCATGGTCGGTGGTCATTAGCGTATAAAATGCATTGTTTGTTGGAGAAGAATACAATGGATCGCCGATGAATTGCGACAAGTGTGAACCAGGCCTTATCTATATTGTTCTTGCCATTGTTCCAAATCGTTGAACTCTTCAATGATTTTGAGCAATGGGAAAAACAATACATCGCCGATGATGGCCGACGATTTGCGATATATGAAAACCAAGACTTAAGGCCTGGTTCACACTTGTCGCAATTCATCGGCGATCCATCGTATTCTTCTCCAACAAACAATACATTTTATACGCTAATGACCACCCACAATGGAAATCGCCGATTCTTACGACAAGTGTGAACCAGGCTTGAGCCTGTTTCACATATCCCAAACCGCCCGCGATCATCGGCGATGTATTGTTCTACCCATTGTTCAAAATCAATGAAGAGTTAAACGATTTTGAGCAATGGCAAGAACAATACATCGCCGAGGATTTGCAATATATGAGAACCAGACATTACTGGCTACATGCTATGTTGACCGTACTCAAAACCAAGCGGCTCCTCTCAGGGGCATCAACACAATAAACAAGTAAGCACGGGGGACCCCAGTGACAATGGAGCAAGTCGCAAACCTGCAGAACGCCAAAAACGGTCATTTCAGAATGTCACCTTTTCGTAAGCATGTTGAGGGAACCACATTCCAAGTAGTTTTAGAGGTGATTTTTCCATCATTTCCATGAAAATAATCCTCTATATTTTTGTTGGGGAGGGGATAATCACCCTTACATAGTGTTGACCCCGGCCCCCGTGCTTCCTTAAACCCTGCCTTTTTTGTTGGTTATTAGAGACTTTAACTCTTTAGCGACTGCGATGCTTTTCCTTTGTTCATTGTTTTTCTATTGTTTTGGCTTTATCCTCTTTATTTTTCTTTTTTTCTATTAGGGTCATTAACGACCCTTTTCGCTGCTAAAGAATTAAGCAAACGCGACAGCAACGCGGTGGTCCATATAATGAAGTTTATAAGGTGAGATAAAGGAAATGAATAAATTGAAGTTCCACGGCAGTTCAGGCGCCGCCTAAGGTTCGTTTAAAACGTTAAAACAACAACGAAATGTATTTATAAGTATAATAAAGGGAATTAGAAACGTCATTAGCGGTGTTGCTCCGCTCAACAAATGTTGTATACCAGTGGAACTAATTATGTCGCACATTCAATTACCATATTGTGCCTATCGCACAATCGACATTTTAATATACAGGGTGTATCAAAAAATAGGCAACCACATAATATTCAAAATCGTTCATTTTGTTTTAAACTACAAAAGTCTATGCTGGGCTGGGATTTGAATGCACTTGCTCCAATCGGCAATCACTGGGTTGAGCGTTATCTTTATGCAAAATTTCATTGTTTTAGTTATTGTACTTCGATTGTATTTTGAGTCTAGTCATGCACTGCAAAACTCGACAATCTTTTTCGCCCTAGGATGCCATTAGACTATGTTTGAATGTCGAGTTTACACGTTACCGAATCACAGCCAAAACAAAGAATATTCCCCAACATTAGATTCTGCGTAACGTGCGAACGCGTTCTTACAAACTGAAATGTCTCAAATCTTAGCAGTACAGGGTGTATCAAAAAAACGCAATCACTGAAATATTCATGAATGTTTGCTCAGTTTTGAACAACAAAAGTTTATGTCGATCTGGGATTTGAACAACTAGCATTAATTACCGAGTTGAACGTCGAGTTATTGTCCCAAATTTCATCGCTTTTTCATCCCGAATTTCATCTGACTTTGATTGTATCTTAAGTCTATAGGTAGTGTACTACAAAACAAGACAATCTACTTTGCTTTAGGATGCAATTTGGCTCCGTTTAAACATCGAGTTTATATGCAGTCGAACGACAACCAGAACAAAGGGCCATTGCGCAACGTTCGGACGGGACCTTTTAAGCCAATGATTTCAAATCCCAGTGCTCAAAAACCTTTTGTGGTTCACGACAAACGAATGTACATGCATATTAAGTGGTTGCGGTTTTTTTGATAAACCCTGTACAGACGATTACCGTTATTCACTATACTCTAGGGATCTGCTTATTGATTAAATTCTTAACTTAAATAGCATTCTTTATGCCCTAAACTCGTCTTTGCAATTAGTCGCCCGTCCAACACACTTGTCTCTGCTAGGATTACCTAGAAGTCTTGCTCGTTTACCATGGGAAATTGCGATCACCTTTTAAAGTTTTCTACGGAGATATCTACCAGCTCGCCGCCTATACCTTCTTCGTTTCTTTCGCTAACAACCGTCGTTTTTTCTATGGTAAAC
This sequence comes from Pteroeides caledonicum, assembly GCA_026546875.1. Lineage (NCBI taxonomy): Eukaryota > Metazoa > Cnidaria > Anthozoa > Scleralcyonacea > Pennatulidae > Pteroeides > Pteroeides caledonicum. Next base: position 9,215 of record JAOBAZ010085778.1, on the reverse strand, counting down.
TCGTTACGCTAGCCCCTTCCTCGTCAATTTTTCTTCGTCAAGAACCGCGCCACTCACTACCGACTGCCAGTTTTTTTCTTGTTCACCATTTCCAAGAGTTGGGCCGTCAAACACATTATCGGTTTTCCACGTGAAAAACCATGGCTGATCCATCGGTCGCTTTAATTTATCATGGTGTTGTAGTATACTCAGACTACTAAGTCACAAACTACAGGTATGAGTAATTTTTTTCTTTTCCTTAACAATTACCGGTAATGCTATAGCGCCCGTTTCACTCACAATCCCATTGATGGCTTTGTCTCGTACCACTGAACTCTAATTAACTATATCGGCGGAGATGCGCGACCACACAGGCGGCCATTACTGTTCACCCAAAGTGAGCTTTATTTTTGTTTTATTTTGTGCTCCTAGAGTTGATTGACTTAATGGGAGATTAACTTCAACAAAGAACGTGACATTTGGGATATTTTTAAACCACAGGGTGTCTCAAAAAAAATGAAAACCAATAAAATTACCCTTAATAATGTAATTATTTGAGTTTCAATGCCTAAGAACTCTGTTGGGACCCACGAGTGTATCTTTGACATAAGCATTTTACGCATGATGAACCAGAGGTAGTAAACAGTAAAATACGCAAAAATGATATTAATATTTAGAATTTACAAATATGGATAACAACATTTACAATTTACAGTTGCTCAAGCACCATGCCTTTAACATGTTTCCTTTTTCCAGCAACTGGTCAGCTGTACCATTTTATTTTGAAGCGTACGAGGTACGAGGCCAGCCATTTACCTAATTACTTTCTGTCGGTCTCGGCAAAGTTGCCGCTTCAATAGTGAGGGGACACTTAGGGGCTGATCACATGAGTAATTTTCAGCCCGGGCTGAAATTTCAACCCTGCCGTTGGTGCATGGAAATGTGGCAAAGTACCAGACAAGTTTATCACACATTGCTAAATTCAGTACATTCCCAAGGCAAAAATTCGAATCCCTGTAGGGAATCTGGCGTTTCGTTAGACCTCCCTAACGGCTTATTTATATGAATCCGGCTAGCCGAGACGAGACAGTTGCCGAGATCCCGCCTGTAATGTAATCCATGTCGCGTGTTTATATGCATCCCGCTTTATCCCGGCTAAGCAGGATCTCGGCAACAGCTGCGGGGGATCTCAGCAACAGCTGCGGGGGATCTCGGCTAGGCGGACAAGAAATTTCCCATATAAACACCTCCTCTCGGCTAGGCGGGATGAGCTGGTAATAAACATACGTTCTACGCATGCGCATTTTGTCGACGCTGCCACGTAAGCTCGTAGCTTTGAGTGTTGCAACATGGTACAACATTCAACAATCATTTTTAAGGCCGTACAAATGTAAATACCGAAGGTATTCGTGGTCATCCTAAGTGATCCAGTGTCCTTGAGATAACATTGTGTTGTTGCTAGTTTCTTTGTGGATATCAGTGCTCTGTAAGGTGAGATATGAGGCCTAGTTGAAAAAATGCTTGCCTTGACAATCGAAAATTGCTGTGCCACTCGTAATTAGAAAGCTCACCACTAAGCAAGTTTTTCCACCCCTGGTCGGTCTTGCAATACACGAACCAAAATTCGCGGCCTTTTCGTCGTAGCCTGGCTAGGCTTTTGGCTTTCATTTTTCGATAAATATAGCGCCTTCTTGACTTTAACAAAATGGCGATAACCATCTTCCGCTTAATTATGTATTCTACTAACAATTTTAGAACACCAAACATTTGAAAAATTAAGAAAAACGTAGGAATAACACACGTAAAAATTGCAATGTTGAACAGAGTTGTTCAAACGACTATGAACATGATTGTTCCAACGGAAATTTTTTTGTATGAATATGAAGTGGATGGACAACACTGTTGATTCAACATGCTTGTTCTATATTGCCTGTTCTAGCATGTTGAAACCATAGAGATCATAAATAAAGCTAGAGGGGGCATTGGCGGTAATTTGTGTTACAATCATAGTAACCGTGAGGAGGTCGCCGTTGGGGGGCAAATTTGTAGTCCCTGGATAAAAAATTGTTGGGTACAGGCTCTCTTTCTTATCGCGCCTTTTGGAGCAGCGCATAATATACTTTGATTTGAGGACGTCTTAAACGAACTTTTCTTCACGTAGACCAGATTTTTCAAGTTGTATGGTTAAGACAAGTACCTTGATGACAATATGTGTTTAGTCGAGACTACCAATTAACGTTTATAATATAGCAGTAGTTCATGGCTTGACAATTCTCGGAGCTAACTATCCTGGCCAAATTATAAAAATATATTCATCTTGATACAAAAATGTTTATTTATTATTTTGCTTTCTCTTCAACATCGAAATGAAAACTCATAACTGAGTAAAGAGTCCTTACTAGAAACAACACTGAACTGTAATAAATCTTATCCGAAAACCACACTACTGGTAAGTCGTGAATAAAATCTTTTAAAACATTGATATTTTGCAAAGTTCTGATATTTTAACATTTACATATGCAGATATAGCTTTTGTGTTTTTTATGTTGAAAAAAGAAACGTTTTTGACATATTCGTTCTGCTCTTTTTTGAAACCGTATATTCGTTTAACTGATTTGTACTTCCTACGACTTTTGTTAAACATACACTGTACTTGGCGGTGAATTTTTATTGCTTTGCCGAATTGTTTTTGTCTTTGCCCGCTTGGCTCTTGATTTTGATGAATAAATCTATCGCTCCTACTGCTTTAACAGAGGGAACTATCCAATTATAACGTTTCCACGTCTTCTTTGTTTTAATACGACAACGGATTGCAGAAAAAAAACTGTTCGCTTTTTAAAATAGCGTTTCAATTCGAAATATATTTAGCCAACGCAGCCTCGTGTACAATGCATTTTTTGCCCCCAGAGGCTTGGGACCTACAAACTTGCCCCCCAATGGCGGCCTCCATGCGGTTACCTCAAATTACCCCCAATGCCCCCTCTAGCTTCATTTATCATCTCTATGGTTGAAACATGCTAGTTTAACAGGTCATGTTCTGTCATGTTAACACCGTTGTTACAGACATGTTGAGACACCAGTGTCGTTACAAGCCGTGAGATTTTTATATACGTGTATAGCTAGGCGTACATTTTCGGTTTTTCGACTTCACATCAAATCCTTAAGATGGGCCTATTTGTTACTGGCAGTCTGTCCACATAAGCTGCTCCGTCAACGAACCATGTCTGGCTGCTAATTATGTTTGACACAACACTTTATCAGCCCATTATTTTGTTATTTATCTTTCTCAGGTTAATTTGTGTGCGTAATCCCGCGTTTATCTGCCTGCGACTTGAGTCATCTGACCGGCATCCTTCCATCGACTAACTTGTCATCTGACCAGCATATTTCCATCGACTAACCTCATTAGCCGATTATTGTTAACATTAGCACGATGGTCCAAGGAGGCTTATTTAAGATACACATTACCGCAGAATCCTGTCCAATCGCACGCCTGCTCTGAAGCGTTGGAGTCAGTATTAGGCAAGGTTCCAATTGTAACCTTCTCCAACCTTATATTAGATCGGTCGAAGCTTCGCTTGAGCTGGGCTTCCTGTTTGAACATTGCGCGTGTCGATTCGGTTATTATACGCCCGTGTCTGTTCCTCTATCCCTTCCGATTGCATACCGGTACCCAATCATTAGCTTCATAATTAAACTAACGGCAATAAGCGAAACAGAGCATGTAATGCTTGCTTGTGTTACCTACCATCAAATTAACACCAATTAGTAACGACACTCTACATTATGCTAGCTCCTCACCGCGCATCGAGTTAACTAAAGTTGACAAATGTATATTTCTGCTGTCTTTGAACTTAACTTTCTTATAATTCTTCTTTAATTACCATCTACCGTTAGTCGTATCTTAACAAGACTTCAGGGCACGAATGAACGTATCGCGAATCGCGATGCACGATTCAAGTTCTGCGACGCAAAAAAGTCGCAAATCGCGATGCAAAAATACGAAGACAAGAAAAATGGCGATACTTAGTGCATATGGACCGAACATTTTTTCCTTTCATCATTTTGTTTAATGAGAGATCGGTTAATAACCAGAATAACGCTAATAAAAAATATTTTGTGAAAGTGTTTTGCGCTGCTTAATGTTAAAACAGCGACTTCATGATCAGATCACTTGATGTGTCAGTTTCTCGGAGAGAAATCAACCTGGGCGACTTCACACCACATATAAACGATAATAATCAAGGAAAAGGTCAGTACTTTTATTGTTTTGAGCCTAAAGACCAACGTTTCCTAGATTTGTCCATTCATTTACCACGGGACGTTTTGACTCGGGGACACAGAATAAAAACCACGCAGAACTGCAACTCACCGAAAAATCTGTCCCCCTTTTTTGTACTAAACATGTCAGAATGCTTACGCCATTCTGGCCAGTTTCCTTGGCACTTCTGTCCCAGCGGCGATACTTGCGGGTCCCAAGCATAAACAAATCAACCTCGTTCCCAGGGCTTTCCCTCATTAAAGGATCCTCCACTCAAAAAAACAAATATCAACTAAATACATCTAAATGAGGTGAAATAAACATCTATGTGCATTAAATTTCTCTTAACTGTATCTTTCATTTGTAATTTACTTTCAAAGTTGAGCCTCTGAATCCATGCTGGCCACCACCTTGATTTTTGATGACGTAACTTAGACAGCCATGCATGCATGTTCTTGGTGTGCGATATATCGGATACTGGGTATTAAATGGCCACGTTTTGAAATGGGACGTTTTGATTGGTTACTCTAGCGACATTTTACGATTTCAAATGTTTGCAGTTGTTAGCAATTTTTATTTTAACAGTTGTGTGTGCAGAGTCACAGTAAAGGTGTAGCACCCAATACTCATTTAATTATTGTAAAACTTTTAAAATTTGGCCATGTTACTTTTTGGTGACAAAAATCGCAATGCACTTTTTTGATGTTAATTTGTACCCTGGATTTTAACTTTGTTACCAAAACTTCACCTTATAATAATATTAAATTGATCAAATGCCTACTGAGTAATGTATTTAAATACCTTGTTTACAACAATTGAATGTTCCATTAAGATTTGTATCTATAACAGCTCGCCATCCTTTAGTTTGCATTTCAGCAATTGCACTTCTGAACTGTCCACCAGCATTATTTACCAAAAAGTCTAATTTCCCATACCAGGATAAAGTCTTTTCCATTAAATGCTTCACCTATCAGGTGGTCATGAACAAAGCATGGTTCTAGAAAATAGAGTATCTATATCCCCCCTCCAACTAGGTTAATAGAAATATTGAGGGGGGGCTGGGGGTTGAAAGCCTGAAACCTCCAAGGGGTGATGGGGCAGTCATGACCAGCTCCCTTGCCAGGGGGTAAAAAACACAAAAATTTACATGACATATTAAGCAGGGACGTAGAAACGTATTTAACATTGCGGGGGCCGGAATTTTAGATGTTCTACAACGCCGGAAAGGGCTTAATTAGGCAAGTCTGCAAAGTGACGATGGAGCTTCAAAAAGATTTAAATAATAGCTTTCAAAACAACAACAGCAACAAAATAGCAACCAGTTTATTATACCCTTAGTATTAAAATTTATATTCAATAAATAAACTTTAAAATGTAATTTATGTACATATATTTATTACAAATCACATTTTGCTTTTTTGGCAGTCCCCACAGTAAACACATATTTGACAGCCATAAACAAATGCGTTAAAAACCATTGTTGCTTGCAAATATTATGCAAATTTGTGGAAAACAGGTGAGATTTTTTTGACGGGGCCTAGCCCGTGGCCCCCCCAGTTTCTACGTCCCTGATATTAAGTAATTATGATCACAATGATGCATACTGATACTGAAAAAATCACAATTCCTGTCCATTGAAATGAGGATAACAGTATAAGCTTTAAGGTTTCCTGACTGACTGACTGCCTGCCTGTGTATTTGGTTATACCGGTACCCATATATTTTAATTTGATACAACAGTGTCATAGCAAGCTTGCTAATTTGCAGACAATATTCATAATGGTGTATGCCAAACATAACTTCTTGGTCTAATACCAAAATAAATGCCTGATGTTTTTTTTTTGTGGCAATATGCCAAAAATTTTGGATCCACACCAGATATATCTAGCAGGGAGTGCATGAAATGCATAGTGGTCAGTATTGCCAAAAATCAGGTTGTAGTACCACAATGCTGTTCAATATGGCTGCAACAGCCATTCTTATTGTTCATTAACAAGTCTGTTTTGATTTTCAGTATTTCTTACTGCTGTTCCCTCATCTGCCAAAAAGTTCTGTTAATGTCTCAAAGAATTGTAAGAGTACCCCCCTGGGCATAAGTTAGGCATTTGATGTCTACACACATTCCCAGAGTTGGGCATTTGCCTGCAGTGGTTCCTCTCTGGGGTGGGGGACTTGATCAAACATGGCAATTCCTGCAGCAAGTTTTGAAGATTTCGTTGGAAAAGACCTGGCAATTGTCAGCAACTGACTTGCTCATATGCCCCTAGGGTGGGGCATTTGCATCAATTTTTAAGCCCATCCGTGGGGACTTCACAGCACTGTTTTGACCACATGGTGGGGCATTTACAAAGGTTTTTTTTTTTCAAAAATGATATGTCCGAAGGATGGAATTGGAGGAGACACACAGTTTAACATACATGATAAACTACTAGTAATAATAATGTTACGTCCCATTCAACTTCAAGAGCCAACAACTGGCTCAACCTTATTCAAGAAGGCCTTAACTTAAGTAATATCATAATGCGTTTACGCATATGGACTTTCCCTACTTTACAAATTTCAACTGTGCAAAAGTAAATCATGTAAAGTAAACACTCACCTGAGACTCGTCTCTAATATTGCAAACTAAAGCTTTTATATTGTTTTGCTCCTTGTCACCCATCTCCTCAGCTGCACGTCGAAGCCTATCCTCGTTTCTTGATGCTATCACAACATTTGCTCCTAAATGGCACAACTCCTGGGCAATTGATTTTCCAATTCCAGTACTACCTCCAGTAACAATAGCAACCTTTCCACTAAATAGATTTGGACGAAAAATTGAATTTACCACCGACATCTTTGCTGCAGGTCTCAAAAGCAAGTGCGGGCTCAGTACGCCGGGCTGTGCATAGCTGGGGAATTATATAAAGGCTGGCGCAAGGGGGGGACAGTCGCACATACGAAGTGTAATTTCCCCCAAAATTCAATGTTTGTATGTTTGGACATAGTAGTTCCAGGTAATTCCAAAATTTTTCGCAATGCGACGTGCAACCTTTTCTACCGAACATTGCCAGTTTGGTTACGCAATAGTACTTTTGAAAAGTTGATATCTACTCAATGCGACATTGTGCTTTGTGTAATTAGTCAGGTGGCTGAGCGCACTATACCTGTAATTAGTGTAATATAGCGAAATCTGTACGCGGTCACAGACAGGTCACAGAGTACTAAATGACTAAATTGCGATCAAATTCGGCAAGAACGATGTCACAGACCGTCCCAGTACGGAAAACCGGAGCAACTTCTCGCAGATGTGTTTTTATAACTATGTGGACACACGTGGACGAAATAGCTCCAGCTTTCAACTCGTGTCAATCTTTCTTGTCTGACGGATAGAATCTCTTTTTTTTGACGTTGGAAAAGTGCTGTGCCAGTGGATACTGCTGATTTTTTACTTGAAGGTATGATAGACTAATTCTCAAATGTTATATCATTTGTAGTTTAGGTCTTTATCTACACGCATCAGTGGAAATTTGGGGAAAATCTATACTATATCTATATAAATCTGTAGTCTGTAGACGACGTAGTGTAGCTCACGCAGGATTCACTGGGATTGTTATCGGTTATCGGTACTCATTTGCTCACTTTATACTAATGGTCAAATGAAGAATGATAGAGACTACAGATATTTTCACTTTATTTGAAGTAGTAAACAGTAGCGACATCCTCTCAAAAGATAAAGCTGTTTTTGTGTTTCATTATTACATGTAATTAATAATATGTATTATTTTATGTCACTTGGCTAACATATTGACAGTAACATTTAATATTATATTGGCTTATTGCATATAATATATGTTTTCCTGCAGTATCGGCCGCAATAGATTACATTCTTAACTTATTTCGAAAAATAAATGCAAATATTTGTCATTTTTCTGGTTACACTTTTCAGTTTGTTAATTCAATTCACATCGATATTCAAAATACTGCATACATAATTGGTAACAATAATGCCTCCAAAGAAGAAGAGAAAGTCAAATCTTCCACCCAAGTCTCCTGGACTTCTACATCAGTACCTGGAAAAACATTTTGGTGACGTCCCCTGCACTGGTATTCTTAATGGGCATGTGTTATTCCTTTTTATCAAAAATAGTAGAAGTTTTGCTAACACTATTCAGGCGTTGCTGGACATGACATTGATTTTAGTTTCTCGTAATACTGTGGTGAGTCTTGTGAATAGAACCATCAAGAAATTTAAAAATCTTTCACGGGATGTTGATCGGAAATGCTTGGATGATATTTGCCATGAAGAGTTTCGTCTTGTTTTTGTAGATCAGAAATCATCAATAGAATTTCCGGTTGCTTCTCCAAGTACCTCTTCATTTTCTACCCCTATTTCAACACCTATTTCCACTTCAAAATCAACCCCCAGAAACCCTTTCACCGCAAATACATGTAATCCTTCACCTGCAACAAGCATGATGTCTTCCACATCTGGTCAATCTTCCCAGTGCCCTTGTTATAATGTTACCAAAGACTTAAGTTTGTTTCAAAGTCCAAAGGTATGATAAAGGAGAAGCATGCTAAAAAGTTTCAGCAGCTAGTTGAAAGATAAATTGGCAAAGTCTTTGTAAATAAATAAATTTGCAGACTCCTCCTCAACACATATGATGGTGTATGGTACAGTGCAGGGTTTCTAAAACGATTTGTGATTCATGAATCAAATTGTAAATTTCATGATCGAATTTTAGAAAAATTGATGAAAATTGTGAACCATTGTTTACCATAATTGAATACATGTACTTTAGCCATGGCTTAAGGTGGTAGTCTACCCTAAGTTAAATAATATATTTTGAAATTTTGGAAAAAAATATTATGGGCCTACTGGTTAGTTATTTTGTTCACCTGTTTATAAAACTGACTGCTTTGTTGATATTTCAACAGAATCGGCTAAAATTCAAAGCTTTTTTTCGCGTGTTAAAACCAAGGTTTTGTTCGT
>JAOBAZ010085667.1:0-11777 GCA_026546875.1 Pteroeides caledonicum | reverse complement strand
ATTTGAACGTATCGCAACTTGAATGCAACGCAACGGAACCTAAACGCAACGCAACTTCAACGACACGCAATTTCAACGGGTATGCATTCAATTGTAAATTGTATCCTTCATTTGTAAGTTACTTTCAAAGTTTATCCCCCGTCTTGATGACGTAACTTGGTTGCTTGACATATTCAGTAATTGTTTTTCGTCGATGAATTGTACATCATTTTCATCATTCCAAGATTCACTGAGTAATGACTGATCAACGAAAAGTGCTATGGACGTATTTTACTAACTATAAGGAAATAAATTAGTGGTTATCAACTGGTCACCAACCAAGTTACGTCATCAGAAAACAATATGGCAGCCGCGGCATGAGGTTTAAATTGGGAAGTAAACTGCAAACGAAAGAGACAGTTCAGACACATTTAATGCATATATATCTTTAATTCACACCATTTAGATGTATTTAGTTGATGTTTGTTTTTACAGTGGAAGATCTTTTTAAAAAGCATATGCACTCGTTAACCCGTTGTTGGCGGAGGTGGATCTTCATTGTTTTACGTGCGCTAACACCAGACAATTTTACGTTGGCGAACGCTAGACGATACTTATAGACTAACGGCAGACGATTTTACTTGTGGGCTAACGGCAGACGATTCTACTTGTCAATGGAAGATTTCCGGGCGCGAAAAGGGTTACTGGAAGTGGTTGACTCACACGGAGCCCAACTCAGACGCGTCTGCAATTTTTTGGTGCTTTTACGGCCTTTATTTTGTTCAAACGCGCTGAATCATTGGGGCAAATTGCCAATGTGCGGTAAGACGTAAACGCGCGTGATGTAATCCCATGCCGGATAACACGCAGCTAGGAAACATGATTCGGACGAAATGGCACGCGGGAATAAGAATCCTATTTCTTCCGTGTGTCAGTGCCTTGTAAAATTCATGTGGAAAAATCCTTTGTTTTCATTCCGTGATCAATCTGTTCGTTTGATAAAGAGCAGTAATAACCTTGTTAGTATTCTGACCTAAATGAGACAGATTAATCAGTAAATAATCCCATAACTAATTATTAACTGAATGCGAGGTCCGTACGGTAAAATATTTTGCTTCAGGAGATCTTGTGAGTACAGACCGAGCCCAAAGGGCGAGGTTTGTACTATCAAAAGCATAGTATTTTACCGTACGGACCGAGCTTGTAAATAAGGAGTTTATTATATGCCTCAACTATACAACGGCAAGTGCTAACGACATTGTTGACAGGGTTGCAAGGCTTGCTTTTTTCTCTGGTGTACTCTGTCTCCGTACCATGCAATATACCGTCTTCGCCTGCTAGTTTCTCCGATTATAGCTAATTGACCGACCATTTTTTCGTTATTTCGTTTGATTTTACTCGCAAATTGTTTCGCGTAGTTTGTTGTTTTCATGCGGGTCCGTACGGGAAAGTACGGACCCGGACGTTAGCCAATCAGCGTTCAAATGCGCGAGTTCGGACTCGCACGACATATAGTAATACAGATTACTGCATTTTGTATCGGGTATACAGTACAAGGATTATCATATGACGCAAATGGAGCGATATGCTTGCCTCATTAATTGTTCCCTATTTTCACAAGTTCCACTTTGGACTTGCTGTATTGACTATGCTGCTCCCCAAATGATGATTAAATGAATTTCTGAACTTGCAGTTTTGTTTGCAATGTCGATCTATTAACTCTCTTTCTGATGGGGTAACATTGCAGCATCTCTCTTGCTTCGCCTTGGTTGAAAACTAGCCCAGATTTAACCTTTTATTTTCGAGTTTTTGAAGCAGAATTCCTAAGTCAAAGCCTCCCCTAGGGTGCCACGCGCGGAAATAGGAACAATTTCAAGCACTCGAGTCTTTCCCTACTCGGGGGACGTGAACACAAAGCAAAATCTCTTTGTCCAAAAATTGACTCGACCCTGTTTCGATGCTGTTCAACATGCAATTTGACTGGTTGAGCGTTAAACTTGAGGCACTAATCACCAGGGTTGAGTTGTTCACAGGTGGGTTAGCGTTATCCTAGGGTTAAACGTTAACCCATTGTTTTAGTTTTTAAAACTAGGTTAGCTTAACGCTGGGTTATTGGAAACTTGAGAAGTTATTGGAGCCTGCTTTGTTGAAACGTTGTTGGTTTTTAACAACTGGTGTGAATTAGTCCAAATGTTATGATGTGAATTTTCAGCGAAAATTCTGATTCACACTAAAGGTGCTTTCGATTGGGAAATCTGGATTTGGATTTTTAAATCTGGATTTGGATTTTTAAATCTGGATTTTAAGGATTTGCCACTAAAACGACAAATCCGAAAAGGGATTTGGAAGTTACAAAATCCAACCCAGCCATGGATTTAATTTCGTCGAAATTTTTTTCGGATTTGTCGTTTTATTGGGCATCCTAAAATCCAGATTTTAAAATCCAAATTTAGATTTCCCATGCGAAAGCATCCTTAGTGTGAATCAGAATTTTCGTTGAAAATTCACATCATAACATTTGGACTAATCCACAACGGTTGTTAAAAACCACCAACGTTTCAACAAAGCAGGCACCAATAATTTTGCTTCTCAAGTTTTCAATAACCCAGCGTTAAGCTAACCTAGTTTTGAACAACCGGCCCTGGTGACGAATGATTAATGCTTTCTCAAACTCATTAATAATTCATGAACAAAAAATAGGATAAATTAATCTTTAATCAGTGTTTTGAAACTGGGGGAAGAGTGCTGACAACTAGTACGTTGAAATATTTCAAAGTACTAGTACTTTTAAACTGAGTGTGTTATAGGCTATAATTAGATATTGTAGTGAGTTTGAGAAGTCAGTTCAAACATTCAAACACTCGACGTCGGACTTTACCAAGATTCCAAAGCCCTCTTGCCTTTGAAAAGGCTCGTCTGCGGCTCGCCTTACAAAAGCACTTGGAGTTTGAAATCCCGGTAAAGTCCCCTGTCTCGTGTTTGAACTACTACGTCAAAATGGCCGGCGTTCGAAGTGGTTTTTTACCGTTTCTTTCGAAAAATTGAACAAATAAAGTGATCTTCAGTTTCGCAAAGCACAAAGTAGCAACGTAATATGGGATTGAGCTTTCTAAGGTATTCTGTAATTCAATTTACAAGTCGTGACCCATCAACTTCACATACAGTGTCTGTTTTCGCGGGTTTCTTCACTCATATTTCTTGCCAATTGTATAAAGACCTACTGTATACAGAAAACCCACTTAGCGGGGAAACGCGTGCTCCTTTTTTATCCAAATCAGTATAGGGTTTACTGGGCGGAAGGCGGAGCAGCCAGCCAGTTCAGCGTGCCCAGAAAATGCCGTCCGCTAGCTAAGCCAGATACGTAATGCGATATGCGAAAGCACAGAAACTCTAAGATGCCGACTTAAGTGGCACTACTGTTCCCTGTATTGTGGTTGTACTGAGAAATTATACTAAAATAATTATTTACCTCGTCTCGGTGATTACCTCAGGCGCGGGAAATACTTACCGATAATTACCTTGTCTTCGGTAAATACAGTTACTGTTAATATTTATCACTACCTTTTTATTTTTAGCTGTTGCTGGAGCGATGGCGACACTTTGTCACGATGCTACAATGAATCCAGTAGACGGTATGAAAACACCTTTTAAAGGCCATTGGCAATATATTTTTTCCAACATAAAATAGGGAACCATCTCATTTGTTTAATACTCATGTCATTGCGTAATACTGTGTATAACTCGTGCGTGAGTACTGCATCTAATGTAGTTATTAGTACAAGTAGTTCGCACGGGTAAACAACAGTAGTAACTTCAACAGTAATAATTCGGACTCACACGACATATAGTAATAACTTCAACAGTAATAATTCGGACTCGCACGACATATAGTAATACAGATAGCAATTTCCCAAGTCTCATCAGCGGAATTCGAGCATTTTCCACCACTAAACCACAGTGGAGGCCTTACTGGATCTGGTCGCAATTGCTTCACAACTACCGTTTTTATAGGATTGTCGTGTGACTACAAGGCCTTTCCCGACTCTTTTTAAGTTAGGACGTAAGGAGTTCTTTCCATTTTTTTCTACCTAATTCATGGCAGCCGACTTGCAATAGTGCGCGATGCTCAAATGGGATGCTCAAAAACTCTTAAAACTTTTTAGTAACTTACTCTACAGATTTGTGGTTTTTGTTGGTTTCCCTGTCGCGTCATTTATGGTATAGGAACAAATGAACATCTAAGGGTTAAACTGAAGTATTCAATAAACAGAATATAAGTAATTAAATACTGTTGCTCGATAGACTTGTGGATCGGTCTATCCATTCCGATAATGACAAGACTTACAGCGTGTCGTCAATATTGTCCTCCGGTAACTCGGTAGCACATGACACGATCCCCGGCGCCATGTTGAATGCATTTTCTGCCATGCGCGTCCTTGCATCGTCGCTGCGCATGTTTCTATGCGCGTCATACAATCATCTAAAAGGTTTCGCCTCAGTGCAATGCATGGGAGCTAACAGTTGGGTATATGTCTAAAACTATTGACTGCTCAGTACGTCTACACCAGTAGAGTGCAAAATCCCACAATACTACATTTATTAATAAACCGGTTCATATAATATCGACATTACAGTCTTCATTTATGCTGAGTCCTTGACCATCGAGAATCGAGAGTTTGGTTAGGGATTCATAGGGATTCAATATACGAGTTATATTTTATTATATTAATATTTGGCATGTCACTAGTTTTTTAGAAGTTATTGTGGTATTTTTTGGTGGTAATATACGTGTGTAGGATGTATATATAAGACCAGACCGGGACCTGTGGCGAAAAAGGCAACACCAGGGCGTTCTAGCTCGAATCGAACCTGCGACTCTAGTGCAGTGATTTAAGACAGATTCTTGTGGAGTGCTCTAGCTACTTGTGGCCAAGCTCTCAGCAACGGCCTCCGTAGCTCAAGAGCACTGCACTAGAATCACAGGTCGCAGGTGCGATTCCAGCCGGAAGGCCCTGGTGTTGTATTTTTCGCAACAGGTCCCGTTCTTGTCTTATATATTCAGCACTTGTATATTACCACCAAGCAATACCACAATACAGGGGAAGGCTGAGGCCATTTTACCTTTAGTTATTACTCAGTACTTTCATGTAACTCAGTTGGAGTTTTAAAATCTGAAACAGGGAAAATTCGAGTTGCTGCGAACTTGATCGCTTCCCAAGTGATGACCACGGCACAACCTGAAGGGCGTAACGTGTGATGCGAGAAAACAGCCACAGCGGTCCAACGTTGTAGCAATTTGTGTTATATTTGTGTTGCTGTGCGCGGGAGTGTGGTGGGTGTTTTCTGGCCTTGCACGTTTTGTGGTTGCTCAAGTTGATGTGTCCCTAACTCTCGATCTGATGGGAAGACCTGATCAGTTTGCTTTAGAGGAGGAGTTGGCTCATAAAATGCAAGTTGTTTTTAGGAATTTACATACTGTAGTAAGGATTCTGCGTTATGTTAAGTTTTATCCAACTATCATAGCCAGGCAGTCAGATAAAAGGAAGAACAGGCGAACAAAAGTATACGCAGAGAAATGCTCACATTTATGCATCATGTATTATGCATATATTATGTATTAAATTATGCATTGTGTATAAATTATGCATAATACACTCATAATACGCATATGAGCGAAAGCACGAATAAACGAACGAACGCATGAGCGAACTAACGATCAAACAAACCAACGCAGACACGCACGCCGCACGCACGAACCAACTCACGCATGAACGAACGTACGCACAATACCATGGCTTCAGGGAAATTAGCGATTAAATTGCCCGAGGCAAAGGGCAATTTAATCGCTAATTTCCCGAAAGCCATGGTATTATTTTGTAATATTATATGATTGCCGAGAAATAGTCAGAAAAGTACACTGAGATAGTATAAGTTTATGTTTTTCTTGTTGTATGGTTCAGTGAACTTGTTTACGAGTTTTATTATTGTTTGAAGTAGCCAATTGATTGAAGCATTATACCTATGGGACATGCTTTGTACTTGCAACTGCTATTTAAGTGACGGATTGATGATTTATAGCTTCCTTTTATTCACAAATATGGCTGCAAGTCGGTTCATGTTCGTCTCAGATAATAAAACGTTGTGAGTAGCGTACACGTCGTATGATGTTTGCACGTTAGTTATGCAAGCGGGAAATTTAGTGAAAGAAAAAGGTTCCTTTGTGTTCTTCTAAATTTCCCGGGGAAATTTAGTAGACAAAGGCTATGTATGGGTAATGAGGGAAATACAAGGTTTACATCCCATGTGAGAACAAAGAAATTCGAAGCGATCATGGTATCATTATACTTATATTCAAGTTGTTTACTGACAAAAGGCTGTTCTTTTTCGTAGTGATAAAACAGCGTATGCAGATCTACGCCAGTCCATATCGTGGTGTTATTGACTGCGCAAAAAGTGTCTGGAGACAAGAAGGACTTGCAGCATTTTATCGTAGTTACACAACCCAAGTGACAATGAACATACCTTTTCAAAGTCTTCATTTTGTTGTTTACGAGTTTTTACGAGAATACCTCAACCCAGAACATAACTACAACCCGAAGACGCACCTGATCGCGGGTGGCGTTGCGGGCGCGGTCGCGGCAGCGGTAACGACGCCACTTGATGTAGCCAAGACTTTACTCAATACCCAAGAACGACGTGCAGTGAGTGCCATAATGCACCAAGGACACAAAGAGAGATTTGTTACAGGCATGGTCGACGCCATGCAGACTATATACAGACTGAGGGGGGTGCGTGGGTATTTTCAAGGACTGCAAGCCCGCGTTGTTTACCAGGCCCCATCGTGTGCCATTTGTTGGTCAGCATACGAATTCATGAAGTTTTGGTTCATCGACGAGAAAATTGAACGAAGCGAAGTACAAATGATTGAATCGACCAAATCTCAATAAGTAGCACAGTGAAGGGTATCACATGCCGTAAATTCAACCCTCTGGTGAGGCTAAACGACCTTAGAAGATAGGGAATATTCTATATTTCTGTACAAATTTGAAGGGATGCTCTTCGCCATATAACTCAGAATGATGCATCACGCTTCAGAAAGTCTTTCCTAACTAGCCTGAACCCACGATTTTCGGTTTACCAGTTTTACTTCAGACTAGTAAGCCGAAGGTGGTTGGTTCGATTCCCAGCTGCGGTTAGGCAATTCTTCGCTTTTTCCAGTATGGTTTCGTTCACCCGCAGAGCGCCTTAATCCTTCTTGTTATACCCGAGAACAAAAAAGCAACTTCCACTTTACTTTTTTTGTTGTCGGTAATGCCAAAGCAAAAAGTCGTGCTTGAAGACGACAGTTGCCGCGCTTGTGGTTGCATGCGCGTCTCAACCAATCAGCTTCAAGTAATTTTGCCCCGAATTCAGAAAAGATGCCTCTATCGGTATAGCCTGCAATCACGTTTCGGTAAAAAACGAGTCGTGCGCCGTGCGGTGTCATAATAGACGATGGAAGAATGTTGGGAAAACACGAGAAAAGCTTTTCAAACGCGAGGCGTGGCCGAGTGTTAACACGCTTCTCGACTATTCTTCCAACATTCCCCGAGGTTTTAATATAAGAAGAGGCGATACAAGACGAGGTTTTAATATAAGAAGAAATCAGATTTTCCTTTTTACAAATAGTCATGCTATCGCTTTATATATTTGATTCTCGACCGTGGTGGGTGGTTGAGATATGCAAGCGGGAAATTAGTAGACAAAGGAATCTACATTTTCTGCGTGCTTGATGGAAGATCATGGATAATGACTTGGATATGTTTCGGCAACTTCAGTTATCTTAACGAAACCGGTAAAACAAGATTGTATAACTAGGTATGGGACTTATGCGCATAATTTAGAGAAATGGCAACATCTTTGTCTTAACCCTTTAAGACACAAAATCTTTTTCTTTTGTTTATTCTTCCATTGTTCTTTCTTTGTTCTTTCCTTTGTTCTTTTGTTTTGCTGATGGCTTATATATATGCCACTGAGCTTTAAAGGGTTAAACGAAAAAACGTGTAAAACTTCTCTGTTTACGAGATATTTTACTTTGAAGTTTTTTAAAGTCCGAAAAAATTACTCTGATATTTGAAGACGTCACAAGCTGGGTAAGCGTGACCCGGTTTGGACGTCATTTATACCTTCGCGTGCATAATTGCAATAATCCAAGATGGCGGACTTCAGGTCATGCTGAGGAAACTTTAAAATAAAATATCTCGAAAACAAAGAAATGACAAAATCGTAATAACTACTTATTATACGACTATCACGTCATTTTACCATATAAGGGCATAACAGAGTGCAATTACCCAGCCGTATTGCACTGCGTATTGCACTCCAAAACAACGCTATTAACGCCAAAATGGCTTTAATAGCGTTGTTTTATGAAAAGTGTTCCAGTGAACTTGTTTGCTCGCTTTTATTAAACGATTTGATTGAAACGTGACACTTAGCATTCTCACTTGTCCCGTAAACCTGTTTGACAAGTTCATCATTTGTAGCACTACATTGGCTTCCTAATTAATTGTACGTGCGTGTAGCTCGAGTTTTCGAAAATTGTATTTATTTAATCAAACAAAAGTTAAATAATCAGAAATAAAATTGTGTGCCGTATAATAAATTCCTCATTGAATGGTTTAACATCTAATACAGCCGCCAAGCTGTATTACATGTCATACGGCCTGGTATTTTACGAGTTTCGTATGTATTTTCCCCAGCCCGCAGGGCGAGTAAAAATGCGAGAAACGAGTAAAATGCCAGGCCGTATTATATTATTCAAACCATTCAATAAGCTATATTAACTCTTTAGCAGCGAAACGGGTCGTTAATGACCCTAATAGAAGAACAAAAGAAAAATAAAGAGAATAAAGACAAAACAATAGAAAAGAAATGAACAAAAGAAAAACATTGCAGTCGCTAAAGAGTCAACCGAACGTGGCGCTCGTACGGTAAAATATTTTGCTTGAGATCTTTTGATAGTACAAGCCTCGCCCTTCGCGCTCTCTCCGTCAGGCTAATAAGGAGTTTGCTATGTCTCAACTACAAAGGCAAGTGCTAACGACATTGTTGACGGGGTTGCGAGGCTCGCTTTCTCTGGTGTACTCTGCCTCTGCAACATTTAATATATCATTTTCGTCTGTTATTTCCTCCGGATAATAGATAATTGACCAGCCATTTTTTGTTATTTTGTTTAACTTTACTCAAAAATTCTTTCACTTAGTTTGTTGTTTTCATGCGCGTCGGTACGGGAAAGTACGAACCCACACGTCAGCCAATCAGCGTTCAAATATGCGAGTTAGGACTCGCGCACGAAATATAATAATATACAAATGAATGTTTTCATTTGTGCAATGGTAAGAATATTTTCACGAGGTGAAAGATGGAATGTTCCATTCAGCGAGGCGAAGACGAGTTGAATGGAATCATTCCATTTTTTGAAAATATTCTTACCACTGCATGAATGAAAACATTCATTATTTGTTTTATATAATACCAAAATAAATAAAACCATTGATATAACAGAAATTGTTTATTTAAAGCAGCTCGAGTAAAATCACATCCGCCAAAAGGACAACTGAATTTGCTGACGTCAGAAAAATGTCACAATAGCATTTTAATTGATTGAATTTAGTGAAAATCCAAGCGTGGGATAGTACAAATCGTATAGTACGAAAATGCACGCCTTAGCCGTGCAATAGTGCAAAACGTGTAGAACAAAAATGCACGTTCGTGAAATGGAAACATCTATTCAATATCATGTGATCAGATTCAACCAATCAACTGACTAAGATTTAATGATGTTATATAAGAAGTTATAAATAGTTAACATGTTTTTTCATTTAAGACAAAAATGTTACCGTTGCCCTTTTTTTCTTTAAGTCTTCTGTCCTTGGTTTTCGATGGTTTTCGAAAACACCTTAGTTTGAAATATCTAATGATTTCGAGTTCTTGTGCCTTTTTCTTGGAAAAAAGCCATTTCTGCGAAAACGCATTTCCCGTTACTTCATGTTATCTTCCTCTTCAAATTCGCGGAACTGCCGTCTGATCTTATAAGTGAACATCTTGTGTTGAATTTCGACATTCAAAGTTTGAAAAGGACCTTGATGGATTACTGAACCACTATTCATCGGGAAGGACAACTATTTTTAGGTTCGCTTCAGGCCATTGGTACTCTCGTGGTAAATTGACCTGAAACAGCAAAGGAATTATATTAATAACCGCCTTCCAAGTCTATACTTGGGCGCAGTTGTAGAAGTAGGTACTGCATAACTTGGTACAGAACAGAGGTATGCAGAGCAGGCACTTAACGGTACAACGTGTGCTCGCATTTTTATGCAAATGTATACAGTTTACTGGGGAAAATGCTCTAGCAGGCAGTTTTTCAGCCAGAACGTGCAGTTTACTGGCTGAGCCCACTGAACTGTAAATATAGGCTCGCTTCAGTAAATTGCGTAATCTAATACACCCTTTCGACAATTACGTCATGAATGGTTTTTGGCCTGGAAGCCTCGCTGTCGTGAGTAAAAGACGCAAAGCGATTGGCTGACTTTTCTTGGGAGCGAGGCTCCCAGGCCAAATAACAATTATCCAAAGGGTGTATTGAACTATGGTATTGAATCCATGCTTGAATCTAATGTCTCGAACCAGACTCCCAATGCGCGGTTAAGTTAATGGCGGCAAATAGCAGGATTCTGTTTTGTCTGCTTCTTACGAAAGAATATAATATGAAATGGTGCTTACTTAATAATTCAACAACAACAAAGATTTCATTTGCAGGTAAGTACATATTTTAAAACAATGTCAGTGAAATTGTTCAACTGTTTTAGAATAAAATATCTTAAATTTAAAGGTACTGACTCCACTTCGTAATGCAAACAAATTTTTTAACCATTAAATGTTATTAAAATAACATTTTAGACTGCTAGAGTTATAAAATATATAATTACAGGATATCTGACACTAACTTGGTTTCGTATGTTAGTAAAAGAATATAAACCAGAGTTTTAATCATAGTTACTGGAGCACATGGTTTGGTAACTCGATTAAAATTCAATAGAACTCATTATTTATGTTGGGTAACGTTTATGCAAGTTGAGGGTCCTACCGCGTCACATGACTATTGTATTTTGGGGTGAATGACCAATAACAGTGCTTCAAATTTCTATTGTTTAATCTTACGGGTGAATGATTGGGTCGAACCATCCCTATTGGTTGTTTGGCCAAGAAACAATGTGCACGTGATGAGGAAGGACCCTAAACTTGCATAAACTGGACAATAACATAGATAATGAGTTCCATTGAATTTTGATTAAGCTTCCAAACCATGTTCTCCAACAACTGTGTTTTAATTGAGAAAAATGTTGCTACTAAGATAGTCGAAATGTAAACGTTTATATACGGGCCGCGCATTAGGGGGTCTGGTTCTGTACCGAAGTACCCTCCATGATCTACCATGTTTGGTTTCAACCTCTCGAGCCGGAGCGAGACTTCCATGTATACAGCTCAGTGGCTGAGCCTAATACGATGTGCACGAGCAAAAAACTTTAAATATTTTCACGTGTGGTACTACGGTTCCTCTACAGGGTGTCCCAAAAAACCCAAAATTATTGAAATCACTTATTATTTGAATTTGATTATTTGAATCCGTAGCACTTTGTAAGGAATTAAAATATCTTTGTAAAGTACGTTTTTTTGCTTATGGGAATTTAAGAATGCTTCTTAAATTCTAAAAGCAAAATAGGCTTAGCAAAAATGAAAACATATACGAATTATAT
>JAOBAZ010085556.1:0-11778 GCA_026546875.1 Pteroeides caledonicum | reverse complement strand
AATCAGAAAAACCCAACAACATTTAAGAAAAGTATAAAACACTATAATTTCTGCACTGACAATAATAACTAGCCTTTAGGCACTATAAAATAATGTAAATAATACAATAATACAAACTAAATATATTTCATTTGTAAATAGACATGCACACGGTTTCTAGGTAGAACAGAATTAGAGTTATTTCTTTTGTAATTATTAATTTTGATAGACCCACCGTGTTAAAATAAAATTATCCTATCCTATCGTATCCAAGAGAGATTCTAAAAACTTGCCCAGTAACCGGTTAACCAAATTCGCTAATGAATATTAGCAATATTTAAATTTTTGACTGTATGCAGTTTCGGTCGTCTTCTTTTTATCTTGGGTGAATAACTAAATTCCTAAACGGTCTGTCAGCGTGCGCGGCAGACGTCTTACTAACTTCTTAAAATAGTTAACGAGTAATATAAATACGACCATTAATTATTTTTTAATTTGACATTTTATCTGGCCAATTCTATTAGGTGATTTGCGTGAATGTCGAGTTTCATCTCGTATTTTTCATGTGAGAATTAAATAATATTATTTTCTAAAGATTCTGTAGGTACCATTATACAAATAATGCTACCCGATTGTTTTTGAAATATGATAGGGTGTTACAGAAAAAGAACACTTTGAATGCCCCAATTTTTTTTTATATTCGGTCCTAAGTTACAATTGCGAAGATAAACTATGCTTGAAACAAATTTTAAAAGTACCTGTGCAATTTTTCCCAGAGAAACCAGTAAGACACGTACAAATAGATCTACCAAGACCATTTTCGCAGGTAGAGTTCCCAGGACAAGCCGATGTACTAGAACAATGGTCTATGTCTGCAACATTAATTAGTATTAGAATGGTTCGTTAGTTGGGAGGTTGGTTGAAAACCCAATATACGCGCATGCAGGGGTGCACATATTTATCCAGAATACCAAATAACTTATGAACAATCTACAATAGTGAATTTAATATTAATAGGACATCGCTGAATAAGTTGACCAGTTCCTCGAGGTTCCTTGCTACCGAAACAGCGGTTTAGCATAAGCATTTCCACCCCAATTTATTTTGAGTCGAGTTTTCCAATGTCATGCAGGATATTTATAGCACTAATTTTTGAGGATCAATTTGAGCAAAAATGAAGCAAAAACTATATAGGCTAAATTTTCCCTCTGTTCCTATGGCGATAACGCATTCCCACAACTTTATGTCACTTCTTTCACAATATTTATGTCTTACTCAAGCTATACTATTGATTCTATTGCCCAAAGTACTTGCGTGTCTAGCTAATTCGCACGTATCTATCTTTCGTGCCTACCAATCTAACACTTAAACGCTCTATTTTTTCTCGTTTTGTTCCTGGGTGACTTTTTATCCTTGCGTTTTTTTTTTGCTTTTGTCGTATTGTTTATGCATTGTATCGACTGGGAGCGTATACGACTCCATCGGTCTTGTAAGGGTCAAATCCGGTTTGTAATCCTTTTTTTCGCCAGAAGCCATGATTGAGATATAATATTATAAGATATAATAGAATATAATAGAATATAATATAGAGAATATAATAGGTAGATATAATATAAACTTCGTCTTGTTTTGTCATTTACTGATTTACAGTCTCTTGCAACTACTTTCGATGCGATCGGTCCCACTGGCACCAGTTCTAAACTCGACATATTATGCTAAACACCCTTGTCAAATTCGCTCTTATTACTTTTGAATATTACAAAATAATTATATCGTATGATGTGTAATGACATTTGGCGAAGCGTTAACTTTCTTCACAGCAGATAATGGAATCATTCTGACAATTTTGTTTATACTTTGATATCAATATGAATATTAAGGAAGCCGATAAAAAGGTTAATGGATTTTTGTGATTAAAAGCTGTGTCATGCAGTATACCTTTAAATGCAGTTGGCATTCTTATTACACATCAGTGACTAGAGAGTTAATACAATCAATCTGGCACTTTTCCTATTTCATAATTTACGGAATAGATATAAAAATTGCAAGACAACCAGAGAAATGGTTAAATTTACTTAATTCTTATTATTAGAAATAAATGTTTCATACTTGTTACCATATTACCGCTGTGTAGTGAGTAGCAAAATCACATCCAACACTAGTATTGTATGCAGTGCTTCCACAAAAAATTTGCAAAACCTTTTCCCTTTGGAGGAGGGTTTCATCAAATAAAAAAAACAAAGAACTTGTTCACTCATAAATACAACAAACTCGATATAATCTCTTTATTTGTCACAGTTATCGAAGGAAGTCAACAAAACAACACTTAGAAAACAAAAAACCCTCTCCCCGATCTCGCGCCCGCTCGCCGCGCCGCCCCAGTCCCAATCAAATACGATTTTCCCACGTCTGGCGTCAGGAGTCACGATCACCACCACATCTCCCACTTTAAAGTTACGCTTCGTTTCGCACCATTTCCCTCTTGCATTCAGGCTCGGCAAGAACTTCTTCCGCCAACCGCGCCAGAATTGCGTCGTCTTCCGAGATCTCTGGTGAAAAATCACCCCCTAGGCTTCCAACCAGGAAATGATTGGGCGTCAATGGAACCAAGTCGTTAACGTCCGAGCTGAGGTATGTTATGGGCCTCGAGTTCAACAGTTTTTCGGTGCCGAATAACGCCGTGTGCAATTCCTCATCGTTGATCTCCGCGTCCTCAATCACCGTCTGTAGAGCCTTCTTGGCCCTCTACCATAGCTTCGAAAATCCCCCAGAAGTGTGGTGCTGTAGGCGGGTTGAACTTCCATTTGATCGGACCTTGTTTCGACGTTTCGTTGACGATTCTACCCTTCTCAAGAGCATCAACCAATTGACGTAGTTCTTTTTCAGCGGCCACAAAATCCGTAACTTTGTCGGAGACCACGTAGGATGGCCTCCCCTCCTTAATACCATTTGGGAGAACGCGTTTAGAGACGAATCTGTGTCTAGTGAATAGGCCATCTTCAAGTGGACGGCCCTTGTACATAAACGCGTAAATAAGCACAAGTACCTCTTGGTTCGTGTTTTTCCCCTGCCTTGTTTTGTTTCAAAGGCCCCAGCATAATCCAATCCAACTCGTTCCAAATCCAAGGTTGTTGGACTCTGGCGTTTGGTGATGGTGCCATCATCTGACCAGTCTGCTTCGTCAGAAATCGACAACGACACGTGGGACAAGCATCAATCAGACCCGTACGGCTTTCCTTTCCTTCAAAATCCAAAATCGTTAACGTAATTCAGAGAGGAGGTGTTCTACGCCGGCGCTTCTCATGAGCGTCGAGGATTACTGGCTTACTAAACGGGTGCTCTTTCGATAATAATATCGGATGGCAGCAATCGAACGGTAGCTCGTCGGCAAACGTAAGGCGTCCGTTAGATCACAACAACTTAGCCTCGTCGTAGTACGGGTTAAACTTCAGGAACCTCTTGTCATTCTCTTCATCAGGGAGAATTTCTCCTGCGATCGTCGTAACCAAAAGAGTTCAGCTTGCTTAATTTCATCAGCACTCAAAACGTCGTTTTCCATTCGAGCTTCTGCAGATCGTCTGCAGTTTTGAGGAAATACGTAGCAAGTCCCTCAATCGTGCGTATTTTTGAAGATCAAGCAGTTCTTCGATGCCAGTCCCGGTAACGTGTGTTTTTGTCCTTCTTTGCTCCACGTCAACCGACTAGTCGCTTGCTTCAATGGTAGGCATCTTCTCTTGCCGAGAGGACGTTTCATGCAACAGGAATTCTGGCCCTTCTTTCCATGTATGGCTGTTGTTTAACTGCAACCCGGTGAGACCTCCGGTCGAAAGGTACGCCAGATTCTTCTCCCCAGGAACATGGCGCCAGTCTTCCGGGTTCGTCAGGCGCTGTATTTCACCAACTCTGTTGGTCACAAACGGTTTAAACATACGACTGCGATTGTGACCCCAAAAGAGGACATTCGTTGAGTCGGTCCAAAACACTCTAGTATCTACCATCAACGTCTTTGTAATTGCTGCGGCTAATTTAACGCCCAAGATGGCACCCATCAACCGCAACACGGTTTTTCGACGCAATAAGACGTGACTTAGGTAGGCTATTCTAGTACGTGCAATGCAGGTAAGCTACAGCTAAGTAGGCATCTTTCTAAGCGTGGCAGAAAACATGTTGCCTGGTGGATGGGTCTGGCAGGCGCAAGCAGCGAGGGACTTGAAATTGTGACAATTTGGCCTGTTCCTCCTCCAGGCTTTCCATTTAGCGCTCAGATTGTCAGGTAGACCTTCGTCCCAACCAATTCCGGCTGTCCAAATCTCCTGCATGATTGTCTTAGCTGCAGCGGGTCGAAAATTGTGTCTTCGCGCGAATGTAGCTCATTGTCTACGTACATAGCCTTTTTGACGGTATCAGCAGCTTAGGGGTAATCTGTAGCCTCTGAGCGTGCATGTAAATACAGGACATACTGCGCTCAAAACAGCGACGCGGTGAAAGAAGAAATAGAAGTTGAAGAAATTCATACACATCTGGGGATCTGTCCTCGCAGTTTCGCCCAAAAAATCGGTGATACGGGCGGTCTTCCTCCTTTAGCTTTACCTGGAGGACATCTCCGCTATATCCGCAAAAATGGCAACTGGGAATCGTCGGAATCGAGTGAGAACGTCAGTAATTTCCCTCTGAAGTTTAGGGCCGGACAATATGGCATCGTTCGAACACTTTCTGTTCGATTTCGCAGCAGCGTCGAAGACAATGCGAACCTTTGTTGTGCTTTTTTCTTTGCGAATTACCGGGAAATGCGGGAGGAACCATTCGTCATCGCTCTTCAGATGGACCTTTCGCACGTAATGCTATTCGACATAGTCCGTGATTATCTTGTCATATTCCAAAGTGATTTTATGGCCCTTTTTGCGAAGCAACTTTTCCAGATTCTCCAGTCCCGAATATCCCATTTGAAAGTTATCATCGAACTTCGGCTCATTATCGTTGTAAGGAATGCTAATTTCGTATCGACTATCCGTTTTAACGCGCGTCTTCTCCACTTTGGCAACGGCAGCCTGTTCATCAGCGGTCCAAGTCTGATCTCCGTTCTCTATTATACCGAGGGCTTCCAATTCCCAGAATTTCCTCAGTAACTCGTTCCACTCGGTGAAAGCGCGCCTGTTTAGGTGCGCAGTAAAAGATGTAAACGGGGTTCTTGGTGGCGGGGAAGTACTTGCGTTGGACCAAAGCAAATCCATCCCAACTTGGTCAACCGGGGAATTGGGTCGCTTTCTTTAATTCCAGCCACTTCTTTCAGCACCTGATGAAAAACAAGCTGATCGCTTCAGATCAGAAGATCAACCTGCCCTCGGTTGGCAACTTCTCGAAAGGAAGGGATTTCAAATTCGACCATTTATGCTTGAAATCATTCCACTGGATTCTTGGCGTGTTTCCGGTTATGTCTTTAAGCACGTTCGCCTTGACATCTGAAGAAAAGCGATGGCTGGTTGATGCCACGGCGAACTCAACGCGTCGAAAATCAGCTTTTACCTTAAGCCCAGCGGTTCCAGAAATGGTTAGGTTTTTTACACAATCTTCTAGGTGTGTCTCTTCAGCGGCACTTTCCGACTCATACTACCCTGTTGAACACGGGTAGTATGTATGGGTAGTATCACCCAGAACAATAATACACTCAAAAGAATGTCGTCTAGCATTATTCAAGAAACTTTTGAACTGTTTCAAGTACTGAATATCAGAACTAAGAGGTCTATAGAAAACAGCCATTAATAGGTTCTGTCGCGATTGGGGTCTCAGGCCAGTTTCAGCATTAGTTCCCAGATCAGATCGTCTAAAAGATGGAATACTTGATCCAACCGCCAGCAACACACCACCACCGTGTTTATCTACTCGATCCTTTCGATAAATACTAAAATCGTTATGCGGCAGGATTTCACTGTTTAATATTTTGGGGTTAAGCAAAGTTTCAGTAACTCCGATCACATCATAATGAATTGTAAAAGTACTTAATTCGTAGGTTTTCTTGAGAATAGTTCGAGCATTCATGAGAAGGCATTTGATAGACTTCACGTACGAAATTTGGGTTGAATTAGGTCCTGGATTAACAGCTATATCTCCAGCCAGTAACAAAATATAAAACAACAGTGAGATGTTAGCATACCTTCCCTTAAACGACAAGCAAAACATATGCGGAGATGATCCAAATCCAAGATGTCGTTTAAATAACTTGTCTTTTAATAAACACCAACTCAATCCGTTTCCATCTGGATTGATAGTCGTTAAAGAAGGATCAATGTTTAAAGATTTCCCATTTCTACCGTTTGGATCTTTGATTTAGTGAAATATTTTAGTAAATGCTGGTTTATAAGCATGAAATTAATCAATAAACACAAAGATAAAAAAAGCATCTGACGACCTCCATTATTGTCTTTCAGTATTGTGCAAAATGGCTCGCAGTAAGCAGTGGCAGGAATGTAAACCCTTTTTGCTTATTGTGTACTCAACAAATTTTATATATTTTCAATTCATTCTGTCTGTCTATTGTACAAAACAGAGACATGCCGATGGATTACCACACCTTAATTTATTCCTAATAAATGTTTTCTTTTAACCTAACATACAATGTGACTGGATGGTATAGAGCGATTCAAATTCGAACCTAACTCCGCATATTTTTTAATTCGAAAACTATAATGAAGTTAATTACTCCTCCGCCGTTTAGAGTCACTTTTTACTTGAAGACAACACCACTTGGCTTCTTAGCTCAACTTTGTTATATAATTTACACGCAAACCTGTGGAGTATATGCGTAAACCGCTCCATAACATACACGTGCACCTAAGTACACGAGAATTACATATCTGACAGGAAATAAATATACAATAATTCCACTATCATCTTAGATCTTGATCACGAATTATATCCTGATTATGCCTTTGCCGTTCCCAAATTTTATAAATGATTGTGCCAATAAATTTATTACATATATTTCATTGAACAATAAATCAAGTAAACAAGTAGCTAAATATGCCATTTCTAACGACGAAGTACGCATTTCGGGCCACTTAAGATCTACCTGTAAAATTTGTTTAATTGTGATCACACAAGTTGAATTCTAAAACTTTATACACATTTTTTGGTAAGCAGGAGTGATCGATCTGATTAAATAAATTTAACCTGTTGCCGAAATGGAGTTTTAAACTTGAACAGAGTCTGATTACGTAAGACACGTGAATACAATTTATTGGAAACCATCACTGGCGGATATTGCTTATAATATGGGTACAAATACAAAATTCATCTAGAGATAATACAATTAAACTTGTCAACAAATAAATAGCGTTTTCGCAAATCCTGGATTCGGCGGATTTACAAAATACCTTAATCCCAGTATCCCACTTCGGTGGTGTACGGCGAATAGTCAAAGCGAAAGTCCTAGTGGAAGTTCCTCGTGCTTTGCCCTTGATATTTTTTTAAAAATCCATCGGCTTTTCGGTCCATTTAATCAATAATCACCACAATTTCATTCTAGTACTTTTAACTAGGGTGCTCTTTAATAAGTTGAGTGATTTATCGTTAACAGACTCTTTGAATTTAACAGTTTTTGGATCAAAAATATCATATATTGTGTCGGTGTTGGAGGCTGATCTCTATATTAACTGGATAGGCTGAACTGAGCTCTTGCGTGACCCCACTGTCGGCTATATATGTACACCACGAAGGAGATATACTGTATTTTAGTTTATCTTGTGCTCCCAGCAGTTGTTGACGTAACGAAAGATTAACAAAGAACGTGACGTTTTAAATATTTTTTGAGATATTTAGGCGCGCAAATTATTTACACGACAGGAATATCTACTGATCAGTTTTCGCTGGCCAGCATATTTTGCACCCAAAAGAAATTTTGTCTGGTTTAATTTCAATTTTTTGTCGTTTTCATTGAGTGATTGTCAGACAAAAAGCTAACATTAATTCTTACACTGAATGTCTACATTGATAATTTAAAAATAATAATAAAATAATAATAATAAAAATTTCTCAATTCACATTGGTTTAGAGCAGTGCAATTTATAGGAAATCGCAGTGCCAAAAACAGGAAATCTTCGTGCCAAAAAAGGGAAATCCCAGTGCCAATTTCTTTAAGACGTTTTTAAAGTGCTCCTGATTGTTTAGTCGAGCAATGAAGTAGTCATAAGAGGCAATCAAATAAAACGTTTCACAAGCGGTAAAGTTAAATTACTCTAGCAAAAAGAAATAACAATGGCCGGCGTTTTAAGTAGATTTTCTTTAGCGACCGAGTCGACAATTCAGCATTTGCAAGACAGTTCTAAAAGTTGTTTTGACTACGTGTGTGGAAGCAATGCGGTTGTGAAAAAAAGTATCTGACTATGCTGAAGTTAAAAATCAACAGGGTGAAGATTACGAACCAGACAGCCTCAAAATAATGATAACCTCCCTTGACAGACGTCTCAAAGAAAGGGGATATCCTTATTCCATATTACGAGATAGAGAATTCGCGACTTCCAAACAAGGGAAAAGCCAAGTTTCTGCGACAAAGTGGTTAAGGGAAGAGACCAAATAAAGCACGACAGCTATCACAAGAGGAAGAAGAAATCCTTTGGAAAAAAGGAAAACCTGGCTCGAAAACATCAGAGACACTCGTGCAAACAATGTGGTGGTTACTTACGCAGTGCTTTGGTCTTCGGGGCAGATAAGAGCATCACCAAATGAAAATATCGACTTCAGCAATGTTCAAGCGGACAATGGCGTTGCGTACATACAATACAAAGAAAGGCCAACGAAGACCAGACAAGACAGTTTAAAATGGAAGCCTCGCAATTTCCGACCACGAATGTTTGAACTGCAGGACAAAGTTGTCCAGTCGCTTTTATTAGTGAGTATCGTAAGCCGAAGGCCTTTAAATTTACAGCAAACCAGCAGATTTTATCTCTTGGTGAAAATCAACGGACAAGCCGACGACCATACTTGGTACAAAGTCAAGCCGACGGCACTAAACAAGATCGACTCAATGATGAAAAGTATCGTATCTGGCACAAGTCTGGAATGTAGTGGTAAACCACAGCACCCGTAAAACAGTGGTTACAAAGCTGAAAAGGGCAAACCTTGAAAGGTCCGACATAGGTTACTGGCCACAGACATATGCAATAACTGAATGACTACGACGAAGATGAGGAGCAGGAACAACAAACTCTTTCCTTTGCAATATCAAGAAGAAATAATGAAGCACAAGAACAACCCCGCAGCTCATCCATAGCCAACATCATGTCCAAACAATCGACAATGAATTCTCAAGCCCACAAAATGATAAAAAATTTCCGTGGCTGCAATGTGACATTCAACCTCAAGCCAACCATTCAAGGAAGCAACGATTCCGCATAATCGAGAGTGATTCAGACTCTGACTGGACGTTTATTGAACAGTTATACTTGTTGTGTTTTTATGCAAATTAAATACGTTATACAATTCGAAAACAACATGCGACTCCGCATGCATTTTGTTAACTGAGTAAATTATTTATCATATAATTATGTAGCACGTGTGGCTTTTATGCATATTAATAATAAGTAATAGCATGGGTTCTCATGCAATTTCGAAAAACATGCACTCGTGTGTTTTTCAAAGACTTCAAATAGCACTCGTCCTTTGGGTGGTTCAATTTTGATAGTCTTTGAAAAACTCACTCGTGCATGTTTTTTCCAAATTGCACTCGAATCTATGCTATTACCTGTACTAATTTTCTGAAATATTTGATACTTGTTTTCCGCTTCGAAGACAAATAATGCGTTCCACCAAATTTTCTAAACCATGGATGACTAAAGGCCATTTTAGATCAATAAAAAAAACAATAAACTTTAGGAAACTCTAAAAATAAATTAAATCATGCAATACGAATAGCTAAACGTTTGAAACTAAATTAAAACGTGCGACTTCCGATATCAAAAAGACATGGCAGATCCTAAACGAGGCGATAAAAAAGAAAAAACGACTGAGTAAACTACTCTCATTTTTTAACCTCACTTATCCAATAATCATGATATCCCCGACCCAACGGTGATAGCTAATCATTTTTGTTACTATTTCGCTAATATTGGACCTAATCAAGCTAAACAAATACCAACTACACATACGACTGCTTCTTCTTATTTTCATGGTAACATTGTAACGACTCTACTTTTGAAGAAAACTTCTCGAAATGTGTATTTATTTGACTTTTATATTGAACAACGATGAAATAGTCCTACGATAAAATACAATAAAATACGATGGATACAACCAAATACAGAACTAAGAAAACTAGCAATCATAAAGTAACGAAGGCATATAAAGGAACAACTTACAATAGGTATGTTATGAATCCATATAGCAATATAAGATAACTAAAGGTAGAAACAGGAAAGCAATTCCAGTGAACATTATCGTCTTTCTCCCACGTTCACTCAACCATCGGTATCGCTACATTGCGGTACTTAGTGTAAGGCAAGCATAGGGTATAATCCCTTCACAACCCATCCGTAAAGCTGATAATACAGTTTGACGGACTCAGCCATTTATCCAAGTAGCAGTCTCAGGTTCGAAACGCTTCGGAGGCTTGCGGACTCGAACAGGTTTTGTAGTGAGAGACGGTGTTAGTAGGAACAGCGTTGGAAGGTCGTGATACTGAGGGTTTGCGGATGGAGGTCCACTCTCGGCGGGATGTGTTGATGTAGGACCGTCGGGACCCATGCCTGGTGAAGGGTCACGAATGGTGTCCGAGGGCTCTTCGACGCTCGGGCAGGGAAGAAGGTTTGGGCTGCCAGTGCTGGTCGCTGCGGAGTAGCTTAGCGGAGGGCAGATGGTTGTTCCTGGAGCAATGGGGTAACTGGTGTGTAGGCCGGGAGAAAGCGACGATTGCGCAGGATCAGTCGTCCTGAACCGTCAATCTTTACACGGTACTATTCGAGTGAGGTCCTTGTTGATTTTGAAAAAAAACTTTCTCGCCAAGTGCCAGAGGGCAAAGTGGTCTAGAGTGAGCCTCCAGCGACTTGGTATGGGACATACGCGTCGAAGGAAGAACCATCAAAGGAAGAACATTTGCTGCTCATGCTTGGCGCGAGAGTGGTAAAATGTGTGGGTTGAAAAACTTCTCCAACCTATTGGCGACAGTGAGTCGCGTAGAGGGCGTCCGAAAATGATTTAGGCTTGTGACAGATTACAGTCGCGGTCAGGGGTGTTGCGGAGTTGCAACATAGCACGCAAGAAGCGCTCCTGATCCATGCTACCAGTGAGGCCGGTGTTCGACATCAAGAAGCGTTTAGCAGTTTTAATTGCCACTTTCGTCCATTAGATTGGGGAAAGGCTCCTGAAGATATGCGGTGCTTAACATTCCACAAAGGCAGAAAGTTTTCTGTATGACCAGCTATGAACTCCGGGCAATCGTCGCTCGCGAGTTCTTCAGGTACTCCAAATGTGGCAAAGAATTTGCGAAGGT
Organism: Pteroeides caledonicum; assembly: GCA_026546875.1. NCBI lineage: Eukaryota > Metazoa > Cnidaria > Anthozoa > Scleralcyonacea > Pennatulidae > Pteroeides > Pteroeides caledonicum. Next base: position 320 of record JAOBAZ010085556.1, on the reverse strand, counting down.
GGCGGACCAGGCCTGTTGCGCCCCCAAGGTCGATGCCGCCACTGGGGCATAAGACCTTCACCAAGCCCGAGAGTCTATCACCGACGACCAGGTAATGATGGCCTCCGAAGTCGAAAAAATCCGCGCTTATCGCTTCAAATGGCGTGGATGGTGGCGGTTGTGATATAGGTGGCGTGGCTGTTTGTGAAGGAGCTTTATGGTTGCAGTGAGCACATTTTTGACGCGTTCCCTTGCTAATAGACAATAGATAGATAGATAGATAGATAGATAGATAGATAGATAGATAGATAGATAGATAGATAGATAGATAGATAGATAGA
>JAOBAZ010085555.1:0-19575 GCA_026546875.1 Pteroeides caledonicum | reverse complement strand
TCTATTTGTTTTATACATCAAAAAAGTACGAAAAACAACAAGCAAAATCTTGATGACGCCATCTGTGCATCTATACTATAATAACGCACGGCTCAACTCCAATCAAATTGCTCGTTTTAATAAGGTTGTATAATTTGTAATAACGCACATGGGGAAATGTTGGGAAAATATACAAAGTTTGTAAAACACGAGGAATAGCCAAGTGTTTTATAAGCTTGAGTATTCTCTGGAGTAAGTGCATTAATTACCTGTATTACACCATAATGGTAAAGTCAAGCTTTTACAATATAAGGTATTGGTAATACTTTTACAATATAAGAATTTACATGACAAAGATCAAATCTATATTTATTAGATCAATAAAGTTCTTTTTACATGTTATCTAAGATGGTGCTTGGCAACAAACCTTCACTATTGCCCCACAATGCATGCATGTCCTGCCAATTAAATAGCACTTAATTATCACACTTAATTATAATTAACCTTTATAACCCAGACTTTCCACATTGACAAGTAAAATCGTCTGGTGTTAGACAGAGTAAAATACCAAAGGCAGCAAATGGGCTATTAAGGGTTAATAAGATGGTATTTAACAAATAACCTGATAGAAGTTCGGAATTCCTAGAGCTTCCTTTAGCTTGTTGGTAAGAATTAATCATGAATTGTCTGGTATGTTTGGTAATCTAGATAAAAATCTCAACAAATGACATGTTCATGAGCAGACAATTCTGTGAACTGGGATTTGAACCCAGTGACGTTACAGCCCCACCGTGGTCACAAAAAAAAAAAATGCTGCACACTCCGCAGCTTTGCCGTTGTTGGCAAACCTAAAAATGTTTCAGAAATGTTGTTTGAAATGACATTCCAAATTGTAATTTAGCAGTCTTCCATGACAACCAAATAAACATTTTCCCCACAATGAAAAAGTTATACTTAATCCTAAACCTAAGCTGGAACCTAAAACTTTTCCATCCTGGTAAATGGTTATCTTTGACCATGAAGAGACTGTCGCTAGTTTATCACTTTCAGTGAAAGGAATACACTTACATCTTACACTGTGTACCCCCAGGACGTACTGCTTAACGTCCCTGCCCCAAAGGACGCAAAGGATTTGCACTTGCCAGCAGCAAATACAAACCCTTCTCCTCATTTGTTTTGAGACCCTGAGTGCTGGGAGGTCTATACACTAACAACTATTTTTTGCTTACCATTTTTTTTTTATCTATTTCAGCACTTCTTTATCTTCAATTTCCAGAGCATATGCCAATGATGTAAGTGCAATTGCACAGCTGAAATAATCATTTTAATTTAATAGTTAGGTTTTGGTTCATGAATTTAGACAATCCAGTATTATGGAACAATTCCTTACCTTTTTTCTTTAAAGAAGTCTTCAAACAGTTGATGCCTACTATATCTTGTCATGTTGACATGATATTTTATTATGCATTGATTACTATTAAAAATTGGCACACATCAATGCTGCTGGACTGTGCAGTGTTGCCAATTGATTTCCCATACTATGCAGGACAGAATTAATCAAGAAAAACCAGCTTGATTAGGGTGCCACCAGAGAGCAATACTCATTGTTTCAAGACAACAATTATGCTTCCAGCAAAAAGAAAAGTACTCACACACACACACCGCCACTGGCACCCAACTGAGTTTAACCAGACTTCTTACCCACACATTTTATTTGATGGCAAATTTAAAGGACACTGAAGGCTAACTTTTATGCAGCTTATTTCATGTAGGGTTGCCACCCATTACCCATGCAATTGCATTGGTTATGTGTAGTTCAGCAGTTATGGGAAGTTTTGGTTCAGTTTGCCCTTATTCTGGTTTGGTTCAGCCTCTAGATGTAAATATAGGTTGCATTATAAGAGTTAGGCAAAATATAAAACACTTTTCAAGCATTACCATCTATGGAAAGGTTCACATACAAACGCAACCTATTTACCATAAATGTCAGCTTTACTTGTTTGAAATCTTCAGTGTTGTATCCATGCTGATATAATTGTATCTATATTGCAATTCCAGTCAATGCTTACCTGCACACTGTGTTAAAGGATTCAACTTGTATGCTTGGTACTTGTTAACCAAATACTTGATTCTTTACTTAATTATTTACTATTAAAATACAATATAGCTTGAACAGAACCAGAATAACTGAAAACTAGCATAAAAAGTTGACCAAACTAGAACCACAACATCTGAACCACGGCTGCCCTACAATATACTATCTAATACACACAGGAACACTTTTTCCACCAGTGGTCTTTTAGTTTTCTCACTTTAGGTAAAAACTGCACAAAATTTCACACATGGAGGGTAGACCCCAGTGGAAAAAGTGTTATTTAGGTCTATGGTGAACACTGTACCAGTAAACTGATGTACCCAGCATGGCTTCTTAGGCTGTATCGTTGCACACACCATAAAGAATCCAGTTACAATCCATAAATATAATGTTCAGTTCCACATTTTACCCATGATCTCCATGTCCACTGTGATGAAATTATCAGTTCCATTATATATTCTCATACTTTTGGGGAGTTAAGTACAAATTAGGAATCCATACTTTGTTTAGTTCAAAAAAAAAAAAATGGTGTCCAAGTGTATTTAGCTCCAGTAAGGTTATCAAATCATGTAAGGTATACATATTGCTTACAGTTTGGACTGTTTATAACAATCTATATATTGTTCCAATTTTGACTAGTCCAAGTGGACCAACCATTTGATCCAATTATTCTACAGATTGTTAACAATTCATACACTATATTTCTGAGTTCAGTTCTGCAGGCTGCTCAAGTACATGGAGTAGTCAATGGTCTGTTCCAACAATAGTACTGTCCAAGTAATTCAAATATTGTTTTTCTCATTCTTGCAGACTGTTATCAATCCACATTTTAAACTGCCCCATTTCTATAAAGCTTGTATCCAGTTCTGCACATAGTTATAATTCCATATGTACCCAGTACCATAATTTGATAACTATATATTATGTGTTTGAGTTACTAACCATAAGCAGAGGCATATTTGATGATCTTACTTGATGCTTATTACAGGTACATATGCTTTGTTCTGAAAATAGCTCTGATAATTAATGATCAGTTCCAAAAAAAAGTGTTATCCAAAAAAAAGTTATGTAGTTCCACCATGTAACCAAATACCACACCAGAGGTGCATAGCTCAATTCCACAGACTTTTAATATACTGATGCCAATTTTAAAGCTTGGTACTGGAAATAGCATTACCTTTTTAATAATTATGTTCAGTTTCAGAGAGTGTTATCATTCCATGTAAGACTTCAAAGTTCAGAAATATTGTAGGTTCAACCATATTTGATGGTTTTAGAAATGGTTTGATTGAAAAATGCATTCAGTTATGCAGATGGTTTGACTTACACATTAGTACTCAGTTCCGAAAATAACTCTGCACCTTAGTTATATTCAATTTTGCAGACTGTTATATTGTAAGTGACTGTATTGTTGAGTTCCACCAACCACTATACTGTAAATTGAACCCATATTTTATGCATAGTTCAGTTCAGCACATAATTGTCATACGTTTACCCCAAATTTAATACTCTGAGCTATAAAAATAGTCCTATCCAGAAATTTATATTCAGTTCATTTTGTAGATGGTAGACCTATATACCAAATATTTGTACCCAGTTGTATATATGTATCTGGCACATAATTACATTGCATAGTTGAGTCTTCAGACCTTTATAAAGTGCTTTTCAAAGACATTACATACATCAGTTTTACAGACTATTACCAATCCATATCTACAAGTATCGTTTGGTTTAGTTTCGGACTTTGAGAGAATCCATGCCTGTACTATTTAGTTGAATTCCACAGACTGTTATTGATGTTTATATTTTTTAATTCAGACTGTTTTGCTAATGCATTTTTATGCCCTAGTTCAGTTATGCACATTTTTGTTAGCTGAATTCAGATGTTATACCTGGTTTTTGAAAGTAGCCCTTTATATCCAGTTTTGTAGATGTCACAGTGCTATAACTGTACTTATTTCCCAAAGTACTGCTTATCCAAAATAATTATACCAGTAGTCACTTCTACACTTAATGGTATATACTTACTTGTATGCAACTAGCCGACAGTTGAGTTCTGCAGACTGTTATAAATTGAATCGATATTTTATGCTCAGTTCCTGAAAAAAAAAGTACTGTCTATCTAAATAAAATAGAGTATATATATAGTCAAGTTGAGTTCCACAAACAGTAATTTATCCACATATTGCTTAGTTCAGGGTGACTTGAATTGGTACCAGTCATACCAGTATATAATGGTCCCAAATTATGTTAAATTTCACAGACCATTTTCATTCCATGTAAGACTGTATAACTATACAGTTAACACCTGTTGAATCTTATTTGGTACTCAGTCTTGAAATGTTATCAAAAGATTTATTTTCAGTATATGCAGATTGTTAAAAACCTGGATTGGTGTCCAAAATTAAGCTCTGCAGCCTGTTATACAATTGAATCCATATGTACCAACAGTATGTGCATTATGATGAGTTCAGATAGTGCCAGTGATACTCAAAATACTTAGTCATGAGCACACTCTTCTCATTCCATACATGAATTGCATAACTTGAGTTCTGCTCCCATACTCTGTTATCCTATAAGCAATTGCATTGTCCAGTTTGGCACAATGCAATTTGAGTACACATTTTGTTCAGAATCAGCAGTTCCAAAAGAACTTTATCCAAAAATTTACATTCAGTTCTTCACATGGTTATAGACCTGTGTTTGCACTAGAATATTACCGGTAGTTAAATCCACAAAATTCCATGTTATTGCCTGATTTATGAAGTAAACCCTTATTCAATGCTAATTTCAGAAAAATGGTATCTGCACTCACCACCAGTACAATTCATCCCACAGATTATTGATTCCTATATGTTTGTACTGGTACTTTTTGTGTTTAAACTTAGTTCAGCTGACTTTTCAGTTCTGCAGGTCATTTATCAATCTACCATACGTTTCATGTCCATTTTGAAAGTAGTTTACATTCAAATCATGTTAGTTTAAGTTCAACAGCTAGAACAACAGCTATTCACATTGTGAGTTTATATACATGGTATAGTTCAGTTCCATAAAATATCATTGATCCTTATGTATCAAAATATTTGTTTTCAATTCCACTTGGTTAATTATACTCTTTAGACCATATAGTTGCCGAAAAATTCCAGGCTTCTTTTTTTGGCCAGAAGGCATTGCAAATTGAGTTTTATCAGAGCTCTCTTGAGAATTAGAACACACTGCATATCTTTAACAATTGCCCTATAATTCTACACAACTATCCTACACAATTCTACATAGTTTCTGATGAATTCCAGGCTTCCTCTTTTGCCAGAAAGCCTTGCGAGTCAAGTTTCATCCAAGCTCTCTTGAGCATTTATAGATTGAAACACACTGGCAATTTTTAACAATTGCAGCTACAATTCTACATACCGGTAGTTGCTGAAGAATTCCAGACCTCCTCTTTTGCCAGAAAGCATTGCAAATGAGTTCTATATCCTCTCTTCTATAAGCTCTCTTGAGCATTAGGAACACACTGCAGATTTTTAACTATTGCGCTACAATTCTACACAACTATGGTTGATGGATAACCAAACCAATATTCTTAATCAGTATTTTTAAGACTCAGCTCCATTGAACACAAAAATGGAGGAATGGGTTGAAGCCTGTATTGAAACACATTGTTTGCCTACCATAATCTCCAAAAGGAACTGACTTATGCATCAAGTTGGTAGTAACCATGATTATTCTTCCCAAGATTGCAGTTACCATAACATATTGATGTTTGATACAGGGTGTTTGTAGATTTGAACTGCTTAATTAATGCATCACCAAGGTTTTCCAATTTTTTAACTGCCTTGCAGATTGTAACATGCCTTAAAAGCAGACTACTTTTGCCAAAAAATTTTGAGATACTTTTTTAGTGGGTGTAAGTAAGTACCTGGCAGTATGCGCTGGGGAAAGAGTATGGAATGAGTTGGTAAGACATACCTCTATATGTACAAAAAAACATCTAAAAACACTATACTATATTCCAACAGAAATGAGCAGGTAATTGATATGAAGGTGGCATGAAGGATTGGAAAGAAGAAATATATTGATCAATATATAAAGAAAGAATTGCATAACAGGGATGAAGCAGGAATAGCAACCAGAAAACCACCTTACCACTCAAAGTATTTCATTCATTTGGAATAAATATACACATATTTCCATACATGCATATTTACTTGGTTAAGGTTAGGTTTATGGTTATGTTTAAGTTTATTTTATAGTTTAATAATTTAATAAATATTTTAATTTTAACAAATGAATGAAATATATATGAAGTGGAAAAGAGGCTTTTTAGTTGTTATCCTTGCTTTGTCCCTGCAGTGCACCACTTTCCCTATATATCCATCAAAACACTTCTCCCTTCCTACCCTTTATCCCACCTTCATGTCAACTACTTACTCCCTCCTGCTTACATAGTACAATGTTTCTAAATATTCTCTTGTGCATATGGAAACATATCCCACTAGCTCACTTCACGCTTTCTCCTCAGCCCATATTGATAAGTACTTAGCCACATCTACTCAGACAAAATATCCCAAACATCCCCACAAAAATGGTTTGCCTGCAAAGCATGTTATAATCAGCATAACTGCTGAAAACTTAAGAAGTCTTAGCTACAAGCTTCTAAGGAAACAGGTTAAAATTATAAACTTTGCATGTGCATGGTGTGTTAGTGCAGCACTACATCAAAGTTACCTAAGGTATACCTGCATGTGCTTGAATTTAAGTTTGTCGCACTACTTTTTTTCTTTCAAACCACTGTTGCCATGGGATTTCCTTCGAGTGAGTAAAATTTCCTTGTGTTAGCCAGATCGTAAAATCTTTGTTAAGGGTCAGTTTACAGTTACCACTATGTCATTGTTAATGTTTGCTCTATTTATAAATCTGGAAAAACCTGACATTCACTTGATTCATTATGTAATAAGAGCAGACCAGCTTTGTTGTTGATCCAGTTATGATGACAACAGCAATCCCAATTATTTTATTGTATATACTGCATTCTTGGACTAGTGCTGTTATCTACTAAGCTAATTTCCAACTTTTGCTCACCTTGGTTAAGCCCTTTGGCTTTTTGGTGACAATAAGTGTAGTTCATCATAGTAAAGCTTGTCAAAAAGCTTCTCTGATATGGTTTTAAGGCAAAAAGAATACCACCATATCTAACCAACTTACCTTAATTCAAAGGTAGTAAATACTTCCCAAAATATGATTTTATATGAAAAAATAAAAAGCTTGCTGCTCGACCAGAATCTGACGAGGTTGTCTTAATAATTTCCAGATTATTTCATCTCTTCAGGCATCTGCCACAAGAAGTTGCAGGCTGCAGCATTATTGCAATGGAAATTAACACCTATATTATAACACCCTACAAGCTAGTTCCAGCCTAAAAGTGTTATATCGCTATTAATTACCTCAGACATACACATGTAATATCAATGATGCACAAGACTTGTAACCTGTAAATCCAAGATTCAATGGTATGCATGGTTTCTCCATCTAGTTCAAAATTTAGTTTACGATATCCATTTCAGTATTCTCTTAATAGAATCAAGATTTTTCCTAGTAAAGTTTCCCAGTAAAAGGTTCTTAGTAAAAACTTGCTGTACAATAAGCTCTCCAAAATATGCTTCAAGCTTCGAAATGAATAAAATCCTTTTACATGCCTAACAGTAATACTTCATTGGAAATCCCACCAAAATTTTGCAAGCTGCATGAAGCTAGTTGATGTGCACCATTCCAAAGTCACACCTCTCTCAACTACCATAATTATCATTTCTGGTTGCTTTTATAAGGCTCAAGTTGATTTAAGATTTTCTCAACCTAACTAGATAACAATGAAAGTAAGAAATTAATGAAGAAACCTCAAAAGAGTACATCCACCAGATTATCTGCTTGCTTGGCTGGTTGGTAGAAATGCCTTGTTCATGGCTACCTGTCCTTGGCTTGGTGTAAGGAAAGCTCTTTCCATTACTGCATTAGTACATTCTGGAATACACTTCTAAAAATAAGAAAAAATCAGGAATGAGGTAAGTTAGCACAGTGTTGGCCAAAGTTTTGCCCAAGCCCCTTAGGCTTAACATTTTCCCTACCACTTGCCCACCCTTGAGACAAGTAACAAGAAACAATTTTTGCCCTCTTTTTGCAGTGTTGAATTGAAATAACGTTGCTTGAATCGTGAAGTCATTTTAAACGGTCTGGCTCAAATTTTAGTTTGACAAAAGCTTGAAACGCCTTGAAAAGGCTATTTGATAGAGTTTTCAAATTTAACCTTCTTGTACAGCAATTTCGACGGCAACGAACAAGAATTTTTAATTTGTTTTAGTACAATAGTACACGATGAAGATCCCTAAAAATGTGTACACCAAGTCATGTGAAACTCAGAATTGATTTAGTGGAACTAAATTGGCACAAGAAAATTTTCACTCTATTGTTTATACCAAACTGCAATTTTCCAAATTGCAATAAATATCCGATTGAGCGCGCCAAACAAGTTTTGTGGCCCGAGGAACGCCTGGTCTAGAACGCCAAAATAAATGTCGAACAGTTTCGAAAAGCCTCTAAAAACGAAGTACCTACCAAATGTCAAAAGGCACTGTTTTTTAAATATCAAAGCTATAAAACTAAAACTAGTAAAAGGCTTCCAAAATATTTTTGGGAAAGAAGTGAGCATTTATTACATATTAATATTTCTCCACGTGCGTTTATCAAACCCTGGATATCTGATCAAAAAAAGCTACAAAATGTGCACAAAATTCGATAATTCGTTGTTAGTTAAACTGCTCGGTTAACTATAGCTTTTTGGTACATTTTTACATTCTTTGGGCCGACAAACAACGAAGAATTCAGGTTTAAGAAGAGAAATGGAAAGCAAGGCAAACAGCGGCGACCGAACGGAGACAAAACAGAAATTTAAAACAAATCAAAATGAACAACAGGAAACATATACTTACACTCTCCTCATGTTTGTGGGCCTTTAAAGGGTCAAGGTTCTTCGTTCGCTTTGCTTGAATTTCCGAAAAGAAAGAGCAACATAAGCCTTCCTTTCTCTTGGCCTGTGTGAAATCACTGCAACTTCTCTCTTGCTGAACCACCTTCAAAGTTACCTCGTTGCAAACACGTTTTTATTATATACTACGCTGTGATTGGTTGTCTCTTTTCAAAGTATTCCCAGTGGAGCTTTTTTTTTACTTTTTGCGGTTTCTATTGGCCGCATGTTCGCGCTTTACAAAACCAGTTTTTCCAATGAAACTGAAAGCACTGAAAGTACTTTCCCCATTCTTCAAGCTGGGGTAAATACTTCGGATTTTCATTGTTTTCCTGTACTACCAAAAAACCTGTAAAATAGTTATATAGACTTTGTATTTCTACTAGTGACCATAAGCCAGTTCAGTAAAGTAATTCCCCAAATAAAGTTGTTATTTAATAGTTTTCACAACGCACCTGTTTCAAGAGGTTCAATTCCCGGTGGTCTATTTCCGTAAGGACAGTTGAAAAAAATAAATATAACATTGTAAACATTGTAGCCGATATTAATTTTTAAAATAACGGTAGAGCAATTCGGTAGAGGAATATATATTAGTACGTATTAAACTGACATTTTGGTGATAAACAAACAATGTTCATGTTTCACCAGGGCGCCCTGCTGTGGCCCTGCTTTGAACCACGCACATTACGCACGGTCCACGGCACAGGCACACAGTGTGGCACTTGTGTGCCACAAGGCACAGGTGAGTATGATTAATGGCCCACAACACATGATTGTTTCACTATCAGTATCAGAAATGCTTCGATCTTCGTGCATGTAAATCCCAATTGCGAACTCCAAGAGTGCTTTAACCCTTAAATAACAAAATGGCATTATAAAGCGCAACGAAGATGAAGAAAACCGAAGTTTATATCGTACTCTTTTCGTCCATGGATAAAATGGGTTGCCAGGTAAATTCGGTGTTAGTATAGGGATCAGCTGTAGCCCACACACTGTGACACACTGTGACATAATGCACTATGCATAATGCCACATGGCTGCCACGTAGCAAATAAATAAAGGAAATTACATCATATTGCAAAGGAATTCAGGCTAAAAAGAAATTTGGATAGTACTTTTGTGGAAAAATGTAACTTGGTGCTATTCTCACTTCACATATTCATAATTAAAATAAAAATGCTGTTGTTGGCGTTGATATTGCAAATATTTACGATTATTCACTTGACCTCGAACTTGAGTATCAAAGATCTTGTCATAGACATAGTTCTGCTTGAAAACAATGGCAAAAGGACGATATTTTAAAGAAAAATGTATTTATTTCATCGTGCGCATTTTACCAACAATTTGTTTTCTTGTCACGTTGTACAAGTATATAAAACAAGGGGAACATTACGAACAAAGGCTCATATGGAGAGGCAAGTTTAAGTTATTTTATAATGCATATGAATATAAATATTCATTTCTTAATTATTATTATTATTATTGCTTACATATTTTGTTTTGATAAATTCAAAACAATTAAACCGATTATGTTGAACGTATGTGCATAAGTACTATTTGTTTCGTTAATTTGTACCAAAACTTTATTTAGAACATATAAACAACTGTACTCTTTCACAAAATAGAATCCAAAACGTGACAGCTAGCCATTTCGGCAGCCAGTTATTTAGAATTGGGTAATAAATGACCGGCAGTTTTTGTACCAGGCTTTTAACCACCCCTAACACTAGATCAAACCCCCAACCTGAGACAAACTCTAACCATCTAATCTAGAAAAGTTGCAAACTCCATGCATGACTGATTACACTAAAATTGCTGCTACACTCCAACAAATATATCTTTACTGCCTTGCATACTATCAAAATAAACAGTTATCATTTATAGATCTTCCACTCGGGAATTTAATGAAGTATATAACTATAAGATATATCCCGAGGGGGTAATATTTCATTGAACCAAGGGAAGATACATCTATATCTCAAAGAATATATTCTTCCCAAGGGGCTAATATTTCATCAAATTCCCTGAGTGAAAGGTCTATAAGTAATATATTAAAACAACCTCTATACAGACAATCCTCTTCTTAAAATGGCTTCTTTTTCCTCCATCTTGCTTCATTCTAGTCAAGCTTAAGGCATTCATATGTGGTACATGCAAACTTGCTTTGACTTTTTACTATAACATGAGGAAACGTTGGTGGGATTCCATGATCCACGCCTGTTCACATTCTACAAATCAAGCTTTCTGATTGGCTAATTTATGGCTGAGATATAATATTGGCAATTACCAACTGGCTGCTGGTCACATGGTCACTTTGAATATTATTTGTGACTGTGTATCAGTATCAGTACAGCCAAGTATATACTAGTCAAGTGGAACCCCTACCATTAGTTCCAGGACATATTTAGGTTTTTGACATGTGACCAGCTACAGGTTAAATTATCAGGCACATATTAATTACCATTATACTGTACAAATCATTGAAAAACAACTAAGTCACAATAACTCTTACACCCCCAAATTCCTAGAGCTTCTTTACTGCCAAATAAAATTGTCTGGTGTTAGACACAGCACAATGTTTAAGTATGGAAAATTCTGTATATCGGTACAGGACTGAAAGTGTTAAATGCATTTTTGTCAAGTTGATTTTATTCTAACACATGTACAATACATGTATTGAGTTGGTGATCCAACAGTAAACCAACTTATAGTACAGTACCAGGTTTAGGATTGTATAGGGACACCCAGACAATCACTGATGGGGACATATAATATACCAATCCTATTTGTACTATTTACAAAACGAGTTGGAGGGCTTTATCAGTGTATATAGGCGCGAGCCGAAGGCGAGTGGCCTTGTACACCGATAAAGCCCGAATAACAAGTTTTGTAAATGGCTTCAAAAACGTCAGTCATTAGTATTGTTAAATTTATCAAGACATGAAGAAGATGTTTAATTAATGAGTGTTCTATCACATTTAAAGACACTGATGTTTTATTAATGAGTGTTCTATCAAACGGTAGAGACATTGATTAAGCTTTAATTTCTTTTGTATTTTCCTCATGAATTATGAATGAGTTTTTGAAGTATATATTAACTAAGCTAAATGCATGAAAACATGCTAGAAATTAGGTATACTATGGGTACAAGTCAGACAATCAACTGTACTCAGAACTAAGGATACTGAGCATATGATTGTGTTTATATAAGATGATGTAGAATGTGTCAGCAATACTGAATCAGGTTTACAATAATAGTCCATCAATATTCATGATCATCAGCTGACACAATACTTCTTGTTTTGGTCTTGACTTATATTATATGACTCTCATGGCTTTTTTCATTTCAACTCTTGCTTTTGTAACTTTCAAGACTCATTAACATTAGAATGTGGGCGCCTGGGTAACCACTTTGTCCCAAACCTGGTACTGTTATAATGTCTGTATACAAGGTATTACAAACTACAAAGTCAGCAAACAGATGTTTTCAGCTTCACTGAACACATGCTCGGAGTATATAAAGCTTCAAATGGTAGACTGAAGTAAATATGATTTTGAATGTTTCCAGATATTTAAGGCAATAATGGCCCAATTACCAATTATTTAAAAGTTGCCAACTAATCTGCTTTTCAAATAACTATTTTTCATTCATAATTTTAATAACTAACTCCTTGCAAGTTGGAACGACTGATCTCATAGTACACTGAATACCATGTGACTTTACTTGTCAAGGGAAAATCCCAGCAATTGGTTAACTAGGTTGGTAAAAAAAATATTTAGTAGAAAGTACATTATTTGACGTACATTTCCTATTATAAATAGGTTAGCAACTTAGCAAGGATATACACCAGACAGTATCCAACTTAGTAACCACTTAACAGATTTTACCCTTTCTAACCCAATTTTAGTTGTCAGGAAAAAACCTCCCACCATCAATAGGAACCTTACCCTGAAATCAGGATCAACTTGGTGCCAAGTAATGAAATAGACCTAGGTAAATGGCTCATTAATGGCTTGTTTTTGCTTCATTTTTACATCTTAGATAGCTTATTTGATCAAGGTGTGGATCTTTCGTATGTTGACATGGCAACATTAGAGAAAAATTTCACATTTGTTATCAGTGGAGGGTTATATGAACCTGATAATTGCACCTGGAACAAAAAAAAAGTATGTTTTTGCAATATGTTAATTTGATACTGCTATACTGGTTAATCATACAGTATATTAAATTATTACTACATGTATTTGTAAATACATGTATATACGGTCCGGTATATAGTACTTAACAGTGGTAGGTTACTGGCATTCTGCCCAGTGTTACCAGATTACATTAGTATGGGTAAACCATAAATATTTACCTTAATTTCCCTAGGTTGCAATTATTATTCCATTTCGCAACCGCTACTCTCACCTTGGAATCTTCTTACGTCATATGCATCCTTTTCTTAGAAAACAAGAAATATACTATCGAATTTTTGTTATTGAACAGGTATTATTTTTTAACAATTATTGTCATGTACTGAAGCTTGCAGTTGCAACAAGGCACATGTGTAGATGATAATGAGTGTTGAAAATGTTTTTTTTCTCTTCAGATGGATCAAAAACTTTTTAATCGAGGAAAACTGATGAATGTTGGGTTCATTGAAGCTGAGAAAATTGATGATTTTAATTGTATCATTTTTCATGATGTGGATTTACTGCCTCTGAGTGATGGAAATGAATACTTTTGTCCAACATCACCCAGACACATGTCAGTTTCTATAGATTCATTGGATTTCAGGTGACACTTTAGACTGAGTACAGTACTATTTGCAGTGCCATACAACTAGTTTAAGATATGCCATATGTTTTTTTTGAAAATGTTTCCAATACATCCTTTTAATAATTATGTCATTTGGCCTGGGAGCCTCGCTCAAAAACCATGCATTCATGACGTAATTATTGAAAGGGTGTATTGAATTTCATTGTAAAATTTTTTGTTAAAAAAAATGTTTTTTAGAAGACCTTATAAGGATATTTTTGGTGGTGTTTCTGGAATTTTTCCTGCACATTTTAAAGCTGTAAATGGTTATCCTAATAGATACTGGGGTTGGGGAGGTGAAGATGATGACTTATCAGAAAGGTAATTGCTATATAATGCAGCAGTCCTATATATTGTATGAAATCTACTAAAGTGCCCCAGCTCCACATAAAGAACAAGCTAATCAAGAGGTATGGTTTGTAAAAAAGGGCAGCATTAATTAGGTAATATTTATACATGTATACATGTGTATAATATATAATATATAATATAAATTATAAAATCCAACAGCGAAAAGGTGGTAAACTGCCAAATGTGTGAAAAAGTTTTGCTGACTTTTCGAACAAAGGCACTTTGCTTTGATGAAGGGCATTAGCTCAAAACATCAGCAAAACTTTTTCACACATTTGGCAGTTTACCACCTTTTCGCCGTTTGATTTTATATTAAGGCGAATAATAGTGGGTGCCTAAGACATGCAGCTTCGAGCCAGATAACCATCTTTATTTACTGATACTGAGGTAAATTATACATTAGCATGTACACATCAGGTACCATTTACTGGCTGATAGTGGGGTGAATAATACATTATTCACCCCACATTATACAGTACAGGTACCATTTAAACTATTATTTTACTGTATGTTATATAGTCATTAGTTCATTCAATTTCACAGAAACAAATTGGAAGCCATTTTGTTTCGTCTGAAACTTGGAATAGTGTTGGACATTGTGACCTAAAGTAACCAATCAAATTGCTTAAAAAGTGCTATCCCGACTTTGAATATATGTTAAATATATATATAGAATATTTAGAAGCACCATTTGGTATTTTGTAAGTTAATTGAGCATATGTAGTTTTACAGATTGAATTCTACAGTTTATGCTAACAATCAAGCTTTACTTTTGCATTTGTTGAATCCTTTTTATACTTGGCATAATTTTTTTTAGAATAAGAGCTGTTGGTCACAAAATATCAGTGCCCACTGCAGTAAATGGCATGTATAAAATGTTGAGACATTCACATTCAGCATCAGAAGAATTTCATGACAGGTACCAAACATGCAACTATATTGGGATTACTGTATGTACAGGGGTATACCAATGACCTACATATTTAACAGTACGCAGTCTGGTACAACTACAATTGTTTTGTGCTTGCTCTTTCCTGGTCAATACTACATGTACAAGTGCAATGGTTGGCAGCTGTTTCTCTTAGGCAGAGCAAAATATATAAGTACAGAAAAATGTGTGTTGGTTCCCATCCAAGTTTCCCCTTCCTTTTACTCCACACATTACTCATCCAGCCAATTCACATTTTAGTCCTCTCCAATGTTGCATATCCTAGTGGCTGCTCATGCAGCATTCATAGTCCATGTCTCACTTAAATCCATGTATCAAAACACTCCTTACGGTACATAATAATGCACCCTCCTTTTTAGCTTTAAAGCCAGACCCTTTTTTGTCAAGGTTATTTCATATGACATGGGGGTGTCTGAGGTTGAGGAAAAAAAAGAATGCAGCTAGTCAGGAAAGTTAGGGATAAGAATGGAAGGTGCAACCTGATTGGTAACTGCTGACTAACTCTGCATAAGCATGGAAATTGGCATTAATTTGTCATTAAGAATACATTGCTTACATTTTCCTTCATACCATAAACTAGACATAATTTTTGTTTCAGTATTCAGTGTATATTCACATAAGCCAAGTACTCTAAGAATATGTTTCCTTTTCTAGAAAAAAAACTCTGAGGAAATGGTACAAACACAAAGACACTGATGGTTTGAACTCATTAAAGTACGAAGTTTTAAGGCGAAAAGACTATAAACTTTATACCTACATATTATGTAACATTTAATCCTTTCACTACTGGTCAAATGACCCAAAATTGCATTTAACAATATTTCACTGAAGATAGGTAAGAATATTCACCAAAACAAAGTTGAGGTGAATGTATTTCCCAATAATCACCATTAAGTCTGAGGTGGATGGAATGTTCAATTCAACGAGGCGAAGCGTTGAATTGAACATTGAACATTTCATCTTTCACCGAGTGAAAATATTCTTACCATTGCACAAATATAAACATAACACCAACGTAAAATAATCAAAGTAAAGTGTCACACAATAGTAGCATTTTAATTGATTGAATTTAGTGAAAATCCAAGCGTGCAAGAGGACAAATCGCATAGTATAAAAGTTTATACAATAATCTTATTAAAACAAGCAATTTGATTGAATTTGAGCCGTGTGTTATTATTGAAGTATAGATGCACAGATGGCGTCATCAAGATTTTCCTTGTTGATTTTCGTACTTTTTTGATCCATAAAACAAATAGATTGGATTTTCTTCTGCGTGTGTACTGTAATAAATCACAGATGATGTCACAGTGTGTAAAGAACAAAAAGTCACGACTTCGTCTCGTGCCGTACTTTTTAGTTCTTTACACGCTATGACATCATCAGTGATCTATTACAGTACACACGCACGGCAAAATCCAATCTATTTGTTAAGTACGGTTCAGCCATGCAATAGTACAAATATGCACGCTCGTGAAATGGAAACATCTATTCAACAGCACGTGATCAGATTCAACCAATCAACTGACTAAGATTTAATGAGGTGTTCTATAAAGAACAATGTTATACCTCAAATTTAAATTCCACAATAGGGAAACAGCTTTTGTGCCACGTGAAGACGTGACAAATCACGATATCACATGGCAGTTTCAGCTCCAGTTCCCATCGCGCGTGCGATAATAGTATTGTCACCATCACATGGCCCAGGAACCTGGGGGATGTGATAATACTATTATCACCTGCGCGACGGGAACTGTCTCCGAACTTGGGATGTGACATTCAAAATGTTCGCGTTTTTATAGTGTGTGTGTGGTGATACCGTGAAATATTACCCTCAGTTTTGAATATCAACACTTCGGGTAACATTTCACGGTATCACACTCGCTCCGGGTATATAAATGATAAATAACTGATGAGTGATGGCTGTTGACGTCTCTTTACATTGGAAGGTCTTCTTTTTTTAATTAAAATCTGTCACAAATTAAGAATATTTTACTAATATTAATAATATTTTACTATAATTTCTTATAATATAAAAAGAGGATATATATAGAAGCCGATTTCAATGAAAGTGTGTAATGACCTCGAGATTCGTACGTGCTAACACACGCACGTCGAGCGCGAAGACTAGAGATTGGAAATTTTTCTTTAATAATTTATTCGTATTTTTAAAAAACACTAGATGCATGTAGTGCGCCGTTATTTCTCGACGATTTCACAATGGGTAACGTACCCAAATCAAACTGCTCGATTTTCAAAAATACATTTCTGCTAAAAATATGGTTTTAGAATTTTACAAGTAGCACAGCAAAACCTTATTTTTGGGTGACATAAAATTTCTTAAATAATATTCCAATTAAAATATATTTTTATTTTATATTACATTTGTTCAACATTAAAATTACATGGTCCTGCCATAATTACTGGGAATACTTTCACGCTGCCTAATATTTTCTGTTGTACATTTTCCTAGCAAATCATTTTAAAAAAATTATAACAAAGGTCCCGCCTGAGGTGTCATCCATCTTTGTTTTTTAGCCCTTGGTTGATAATGTCTCGAGTCACCTGGCCCCCGTAGAGCCGAGGTAGTTTTGAAGAGATAAAATAAAAAAAGTGATTTAAAGGTTCGACAAGATATTGCTGAAAACGAACGGAGAGTGGGTGTTCAGGGCTGTGCCACCATAAAGCCAGAAAAACGACCATCACACTTGTGAACACAAGACGAAACCTATAAAATCAAGCCAAGCTAAATTTAGGTGTCTATCACCCCAAAATAGTTGCTCACCCATTAAAAGGAATTTTTGAAAACTCTAACATTTTTTGAGGAGTTTGGTTTTATTGCTTCGTCTTTGAGGTATTCCAGTTTGATATGTAGATAACTTTACATTACGTCACACGTTCATAAAGATCTACCACAGAAAGCATTCTATCTCAATCATAGTTCAATGTAAACATTTCGGATAACATGTGTCTGTTTCCCTTTGACATCATGTATAGATTTCAAGTGATTTCTACAGATAAAAGCAAAGATGTGTAACTTTGTTGAAAACCACGATGCGCACGTGACGTAATGTAAGATAATTGACATATCCAACAAACTGGCATAACTCAAAGACGAAGCAATAAAACAAAAATCTATAATAATCTTAGAGGTACTTAAGTTTATAAATATCCGTTCCTCGTTTGCCCAAGCCTTAAAACAAAACGATTCCGCTGGTATAAAAAAACATACAACGCCATTAAACGCAGAGTGATCTCATTACAGTGTGATTTGGCCTTACCTTGTTTTGGTGAGTGGAGCTATTCCGTGGACTATTAAAGTGAAAATGCTGAATAGTAATGTTAAAATTGCTAAAAGAACGCTGAGAAATTTCGTAACGACCGCTTTGGCCTGCGTGTTCTGTTCTAAATAATCATCCACTGTAATTCCTTGTTGATGATGTAAATTTTCAATTTTCGATATCTACAATTGAAATACCAATTTTTAGTACAAAAATCCAAATTAAAAACTATTAAATTATTAATTATTACGAAAAAACATCTACTAGAATCATAACATTCTTAATTAAAGATCATCCTATCCGGACGTTGATGGGTTTTTCAATATCTTGGCTCTCAAGATATTTAGCTTTTTAAATGCAAATTATCGTTTCCAATGACGTCAGCTACTCATTAATGCAATTACAAAGTGATAAAAGGCTGAGGTGCAATATCCATACAGAGGCAATTACTGCTAGACAGTTATTTAAAAATGATTAAATGAGGTTGAGTATAATTTGAAGAATTATTAAGTTTGTTATCAACCGAAGCCGAGGGCCGGGGTGGAAAACAACCAGAGGGCTTGAACATTTTTCATATGTGATAACAAAATTTAAAGGTTGTTTTATAGATAGATTTATTATTTATTAAAAAGATAAAATCGGGGTCGGTGTTAGATCATTAAGCATTAACTTAGAGTGACGCCAGAATTCTCAAGGAGCGGAAGTTGTCACATATATATCCTGTTGTTTTCGAGGGGTTTTACGGAGCTTGAAGAAAATAGTTCAAAAGCCACTTGGCATTTGTCTGCTGTGTTATCGAATATAACGACAGGTTCTTCGTGTTTTGGGGAAAATTTAATATTTTTTTTTATATATTTATCATTCTTTATAAACTGACTGTAAGCCTTTAGTTGCTTTTTTGGTAGTCGTCAATTTCCGCCAGTCGTCCCACGATACGGTGGTTGTCCATAGCAGAGTAGATGGTCTGGAAACTCAATAAATATTGAACAGAACTCACTCTGTATGGTATTGTTGGGATTTATACAGGGCGTCCACTTTTGAAGGAAATTTCCTTCCAATAGCTTGCCCCTAGGAGGGGAGGGGTTAAATATTATTGTCCTTCCTTGG
>JAOBAZ010085444.1:0-11778 GCA_026546875.1 Pteroeides caledonicum | reverse complement strand
TATTATTATTATTATTATTATTATTATTATTATTATTATTATTATTATTATTATTATTATTATTATTATTATTATGTTCATTCACACGATATGTGGATCGCAGATCTAATCTCTTCTAGCTACACAGCATTCCTGTCTCCTGTTCCCCCTGTGTCCCATAGAGTTTTCCAAAATTCACTTGCTTCCTCGATATTATTAAACATTTCTTTTCCCCGTGATTCGCTTGGTCATCCGCTATGTATCGCGGCCGTTAATTCTCTTTATCCTTATTTACCATTTCCCGCATGTTTGCGTAGACCCTGCTAGCATCGGTCTGGAATTGTTGGTTAAGGACTCGGTCTTCTTCCTGCTTCTTGCTCCTAGAGAAGCCTCTCTTCAGCTTTCTTAGGATAGACTTCTGTTTTTTCATATAACTGACTAGCTTGACTGCGGACAAGCCCTTGCATTCCTGTTGGAGAATAGCCCGATTTCTTTTCCTGTTTTTTGTTATTTTCCTGTTTTCCCTTAAATGCATAAGTTCGACCTCTGCGATTGAAATCTTTTTCCTGACTTCTAACATTCGCTTTTCGTATTCTCTTTTCCATTTGTGTTGTTTACGCGCTCCGCCAGAAGTTCCGCTACGCTGCTTTTTCCAGCCTTTGTTCAAAAGAAATGCCATCACAACCGAGTAAAGTAGACGGTTCGCAATCCACAAATAACTGAACGGATTCTCCCTTGGGGGCACTTGGTGCTACTCCATTAGCGTAATTATTGTTCCATAGTTTTTTTCACAGACAAGAACTCACACATTCTCTAGAGATCTCACTAACTCTCCCCACTGCAAAAACCTCTACAACCCATCATGTTTCAAAATTATTGAATCCGCACCCTCTGCATTCACACTAAAAATAAAAGAAGCTCTTCACATAAAAAAGACTAAACCTGAACTTAATACCCAACTACAACATTTTAACACTATATTTAACTTATAATTTTCATCTTTTAGTAACACTTTTCTCAATATCCTTGCAGTTTTCAACAAAGCAGTCTTTTGTACCACTCCATCATTGAATGTTATCTCTAGCTTTCCAATCCACCTATCAAATTCTTTGGTGACACTTCCAGGGGCTCCTATTACAGCAGGTACAACGTCTACCTTTTTGATTAATTTGGGTAGAGAAGTTAGCCCCTGCTCACATCATGTAATGCCTGCTAAAAGTTATAAATAATATGCAATATTGTTGAACAGCCACGGTACTGTACTGTATCTTCAATGTTAGTTCACGGCAATGTCCCACTATTGTTGAGTATAGTGTCGAACAATGATGACTTCACATATTATTTCACCGTCAGCACCCCACACAAATAGTACAGTACATCCTGAGGCTGATCTGGGGTGTTATTATCATTGTGTCATTTGTACAGTGTACCACAATTGCATTCACCTTTATCTAAAACAAAAAGTGGGAATTTTAGGGTACCCTGTTCAAAGTCTTATATACAGTGCATTTACAATGCACAGTAACATGTTACATATTATAGACAATTTATTAATCACTTCCTAACACTGTTGTTCATCCAGCCAAATGACAGAAACCATATTATCCTGGTTTCAGTAGCCCTGTATGGCTATACAGGAAGTTATTTCAATTGACCTGTGATGTAATAGTAGCATAGTAACACATCGGAAATAATCTATATAGTGTAACGGAAAAACATTTAGTGTCATTGTATACTGGTATATTATTAACTCAATTTAGACTTATATAGTCTGTTATAACTATTAAGTTGCGGTACTTTTTCATAACCCCTTCAGTCACTGCTTTCCTAGTGTTCTCCCTTGACATGTAAAATCGTCTTGCGTTAGACAGAGTGAAACGAATTGGCACACAATTGTGGACAGCGTGAATGAACGGGTTAATGTACTGTATAGCACATGCATAAATGCTATGTGAAGTTTTTTCAAAAATCTCATATTCAAAATGAAAAAAAAGCAATCTGTTAGGATTCTTTTACTACTCACTGTCATTCTCAGTTAATTTTTCAGTAATTTATCTTCCTTAGAATCTCATATTTTTTTCTTTTACTACTCACTGTCATTTACCATGGTTTCGTCACTGTTATTAGTTTATTTAAACGTGTTACTGTTACTGAGTATCAGCGCTAAAAACATACAGAAAATGTTATAATCTTCTATAAATGTGCAATGTATGTTACTAGGCATTTGTATTCATCAGTTTTATTTTATTTTTATTATTTTACGATTACGATACAAAATCAAAATGAGTTTAATAACCCTTAAACTTTTGGCTGGTATACTTTGAGTTTGAAACATAAAATAGTCATACATAGACTGACATGTACTATTCGTTTATTGTGTACTACAGATTGACAAGGCGCTCGCTTACCTTTTAAACACAGCAGTCACGACCTCCATAATTAATAATAGTCCATTCCACCATAACCATTGCCCTAGTCATGATAATATTTCGGATTTCACTAATACTGGAATAGCAAAATGGTCAACATCCCCCACCGTTTAATAGTTTCATTAATTTCCCGGTCTTCTTAAAAGAACCATGCTATGTCAGCCATCATAACAAAAGAAACACGCATAATTTCATGACTAAAGTACTAAACATGATTACATTTGCTCGCCTTCGATCCAAACCGGTTGAAAAATACTGCCCAATTTGCTTTATTCTCTCGCCTTCCAAGCACACAGGATAAATAATTGCAACTCGGTGAAGCTTTATAAGCCGTAAAAGCCAAATTTCCAGCAGCGTTGAAATTAGAATTAAAATGTTTTCATTTCGTTTCTTTACAACTTAGCCGCCATAATAAAAGGCGAAGCTCGCAGTACTCTAGCAGCGCATGCGTACTAGCATCTTAACATACACTAGAATCCAGGGGAAATTCCTTTCAACTGCAAGTACATTTCAATAACAGATCGTAAGATCTAAATACATTAAAATTCTACATACAATAAAAAATTCAGGAATGAAGCACCGCACAACTCACACCATATGCTTTTATAACGTTTTCGTTTGTATTTGCAACATGTTTTCCATAAGAAGCACCGAACAACACGAAATTGTAACATTTGCATCCCCCCTGAAAGATGTTAAAACCGTCACTGATAATCTGACTGTCTTACTGACTGACTCACTGGTGTGAATTTTCGCCTCACCACAATACTGCAAAGTTGAAAACTTTGCACTAAAAATGACATTTCAAATTTATTTCTTTATTTTTTTATCTATATTTAAAATAAAACCATAATTAAAATAGGAAAAATTTTTTTTCATTGCCACGTTAAATAATGATTTTAAAACACGATTTAAGTCCACTAGTGATTTAATTGCGATTTCATTATTTATTTTACGTCCGCAGTAACTGCATTTAACTACAATTTATCTCCATGTTTATTGCAATTGTTGTCTGTACTAGGTAGAACAAGACGAACGCAAATCGAGGTCTGCGCAAAAACAGGTCCGACGATTTATCAGTATTTTTAATTAGTTAACACTTTTACTTGTAGAACAAACTTACAAAGCAAGATATAAAACATCACGATGTTAATATTACTTTGCTTTATTTTTTAAACATTCCTTACCAAATGAACAGTATGACCAGTAGGAGTTCGTTCAATCTGAATATCTGTTATTCCTCTCTAAAAATAATGGCATAACTAATTTTCGAATACATTCAAGATTATAAAATAAATTAAACATAATGGTTTAAACTTCAACCTCTTACTGGTCAGGTTTTGTAGGAGCTTTCCTCACAAGTAAACTCGTCTGGGGTTAGACGGAGTATAATTGTCTATAATTAGAGTAAAACAAGTAAGACCCGTTTCAGACGTTGACATTTCAATGTGCTTAACTTAATGTATAAAGTCCGACTAAGTACGACCAATTTCAAATGGTTTCAAACGCGCTGCGCTCAATTTTACGAGCACTGGCTATCGATGGTCAAAGCAAAGTGGGAGCCGTTTTGGAATATGGTGTATGGCCGAAATGTCTGGGATTGCCCTTTCTACAATTGCAACGACTACTAGGGAAGTTTCACAAGCTTTGTTGAGGGACTGTGGAATTATTACTGAAACTATTACTGAATATCTAAATCGCAATTTGAAAACAAAAGGGTTGAAATAGAAGAAATGGTGGTAGTTTTCTTGCTGGTAAAAAGCATTAGATGGCTGCCATATTTCAATACAGTATCCAGTGGTGTCCTTGAACCAGGTAGGGAGTACCACACCTTCAATAAATTTTATTCCATAGTCTTAATGGGTATGGTTGACTTTCACGATTGATCTTGTATTTAATACTGCCTACGCAGTGCTTATAAGCGCTGGGTAGGCAAATATTTCAAAATGTTTAAAAACATTTTGAAATATTTTCAAAATGCCGACACCGACACAAATCACGAAAGGAGCTAAGTGGAAAGGTTAAGAAACGCAAAGCTTTTTTGGCCATAGCAGGAGCTGAAGTAAGAAACAAGGTAGGGATGTTAGCAAACACGAGGAATGACTATGAAACGTTAATAAAGAAGCTCAAAGAAGATCTCTTGCGTGACGAAGATTTGATTTTCCTAATATCGCAAGCAATGGACTTGAAGCAAGATTTAACGTGAAGGAATTGGTGACTTTGCGATGAGAGCTAAAAAACATCAACGGATAAACTGGGAAGCTGTAAAAGACAAGTATAACTGACTTAATGACGGGAGTAACTATTACTAGAGGGACAACGAATTCTAACGTTCGTGAATATTGTTTATCGCGAAGCGGGGAACCCAACCTTGACGATATTTTAGCTCGAGGCCGTAGTAGAAAAAGTATGAAACAACAAGACAGAGAAGTGATTTGTAATACGGACACGACGGGTCGAGAAATGGTGATAAAAACTGAGCCGGCTCTTGCTATTGAGAGTCGTTACGGAAAATATAGCTCACGGTATGAGCTTGAAAAAAATCAGAAAGCAATGTTTGAATCAAGTAAGAAATGCAAATGTTGTGGTTTCGATTGGCCCTATCCCAAGGGACAAGCAAATTGTCCTGCATTTGGCAAAGAATGCCGTAAGTGTCTAAAGAAAAATCCTTTCGCTCGATGTTGTCGAAATTCGCATGAAGATACGACAGGTAAATGAGTAAGAGCAACGTGGAGGGCATGCGAATCATGGTCAGACAGCGAAACCGAAGGGGGAAGGGTGGGACATGTTTATAAATTACATGATGGTACGCATGAGAAAGTAATTGCCAGGATTAATAGACAGTCAATTAACTTTTTTATTGACACTGGTTCCAGTAGCATGATTATGATTAAGCAAGAGTAGTTGAAGTTGAATGAGAATAAAGAAAATTATTTTAAGAATACAGATGTAAAGTTAACACCGAATGGGTCTAGCAATACACTAAAGGTGATCTTAAAATTCAAAGCAACGATAGAATATCAAGATAAGCAAGTAGTGGAAACAATATGCGTAGTTGATACTCCGGAGCAGCAAAAGAAATGTTTTTTTTATTGAGCAAACCAGTAGTTGAGACGTTAGGAATCATAACATTTAATTTAAACAAGGAATTAGTATGTGAGGTAGCGAGAAGGAAAATTTCAAATGCGAAGTGCGTAGAACAAGTTGAAAATCCAATTTTAAGGTCCAAAGGGGAAGTGGGATCTAAACTTCAAAAAGCAGGGCGAGAGAAGTACGAGTTCAACTTGTCTGAGGTAGTCTACTATGGATATGTGTTCTCGGGAGATGGCATGAAACCAGACCCATGTAAAGTTTCAACGCTGAAGAATGCTCAGCCACCACAAAGTGCAAGTGAAATGAGATCATTTCTGGGCATGGCAGGATACAGTTCTCCATTTATTCCCAGATTTTCGGAAAAAACCGCAAAGTTGAGAGATTGGTTGGTTGATAAAGAATACATATGGACTTCTGAGCATCAAAGTGCGTTTGACGAATTAAAGGAATGTTTATCAAGTGAGACAACACTTGCATATTATGTACCTGGCAAAGGATGGATCACAAGATAAACTAGGGGCAATTTTGGGATAGAGAGATCTTATTACGAATAACTTTCGACCGGTGGCTTATTCTAGTAGAGCTTGTACTGAAGTTGAAAAACGTTACTCCCAAATTGAGATAGAGTGCTTGGCAGCAACGTGGGCAGTTGTGAAGAATCAGCATCACTTCATTGGAACTAGTTTCCATTTGATGTGACCATGATTTGAACTGACCATCAACCATTGGTTAGTCTGCTGAATAATCTACTTAAGAGTGCCCCATTACGAATTGAAGGAATGTGAGTCAAGCTGATGGGATTTCAATTTGTGGTAAAGCATCGACCTGGGAAAAACAATCCAGCAGATTGGGGATCGGCACACCCCGATGTGTCCACATCTGGAGATGATCATGAGCTAGAAGATTATGTTAACATGGTGATTGGACAGAAGGTATTGGAAGCAACGACGTTAGAAAAGGTTAAACGTGAAACACAAAAAGATGAGATACTACAAAAAGTTATTCGAACTACCAAGATGAAACAGTGGCTGGGAAAGGAAGAGGAAGAGAAACCTTATGTGGCTGTATTTCTTGAGCTCTCAACAGCATATGGATTATTATTGAGAGGTGAAAGATTAGTCATACCCAGAAGTCTGCCGAAGGTCGTGAATGCTGCACATGCAACCTCGTACCCAGGGTCTTCTCCCCTTGCTCAGGCTGGGCCGGGACGCCTGCTGAGAAAAAACCCTGGTATTGTTTGGTCACGTGCATCTTATTATAATTTTGTTCTTTGGGGGAGTAGGTTAATGCATACATTTTGTCGTCGTCGTGCTCGTCATGTTTTCAAACTCCAAGTGTGGGCTTTTCTTTTCGTGTTTGCAATTTGCGATACAAAATAGTTTGTATAGCGAATTGGTGTTAAAGCCAAAACAGGTAATTTGCTTGGAAAAGGTGTTTTTTAATTCGGATGTCCTTGCTGTTTTACCAACTGGATACGGTAAATCGTTGATTTTTTACTTGCTTCCTGCTCTATTTGCGGCTAAAAACGGTGTTGCCAAATCCACAGAACACAGAGATTCTATTATTATTGTCGTGTCGCCTTTAAATGCTCTGATAAAAGACCAGATTTTACGACTGAATACGGGTATAATTCGTAAATCAGTCCTCGACGTTAGGAATGTATCAGGTGAAGACTTTGCTACTGCGGGAAACGATGATGATGATGGCATCAGATCTGATGTCGTTTGTGACTTTCCCCTCAGTGAAAAAGCAAAACTTGAAGAAGGATACTATAATATTATATTCGCACACCCTGAGTCTCTTGTTTCCTGTATGTATGGACGAAGATTGATGCGAAGCAATGTGTATCAAAGAATGTTTGTGCAATTGTTGGTGATGAGTTCCATTGCATTCTACAATGTAAGTCTTTTAGGTGTATGGGTACAAGTTTTTACCCAACTTTCCCCCTATCTAAAGTCGTCCAATTCAAGTTTTTAATATATATTTCTAATTTCGATCTGTTTTATATTTATTAGGAGTAAAGATTTTAGACTAGATTATGGAAATCTGGGTGCCTTGTGTGCAACATTTTCAAATGTCCCTGTCACAGCTATGACAGCAACAGCAGGCAGATATGATAGGGAATGTACAAAAAAATCCCTGGGCTTAAAATCGTGTGTGGAAATCATTGGCAATCCTGATCGCATCAACATTATTTACAAGAAGCATTTCAGAATTGGACCAGATACTGATTTTCTTACGGATATTTTCACTCCTATAGCTGAAGATTTGACGGAATAACAGTTATATTGTCCTTTGACCATAATCTATATCCCCTTGAAGTGGTGTGGGTTTGCCTATAAACTGTTTGAATTTGTTCTGGGACGTAACCAGTATTATCCTAAGGGAGCCATACCAATTCCTGAAAACAGGTTCTTCGCACAGTTTCATTCACCTCAAACTAAGGAGATGAAAGATGAGGTTTTGAAGCAGTTGACATGCCCTACAGGAAGCATAATAGCCTTGAGAATGGGTGTTGATATTAAAGGTATCAGAAGAGTGGTACATATCACTCCACCATATACAATACAAGGTCACATCCAAGAAACTGGGAGAGCTGGGAGAGATGAAAAAATTGCAACTGAAAGGCAAATGTCTCAGGTATATGTTACTGGAATCAATGGACACAGATGAAAAGTACATTAAACCACTTTCACCCAAAGAAGAATGTAATTGTGCTAGTTGCACTGCATAGTTCCAACATTAGAACAAGCAAACCATGAAGGATGTAATTGTGCTAGTTGCACTGCATGGTTCCAACACTAGAACAAGCAAACCATATGTACATAATACTGCGAAACATGATACATACAGGCACATAACATTTTAATAAGTGAAGGGGCTCCAATTTTTATTTGACAGTTTTGCTAGCTTGCAGTCATTTGATGTTATAACTGTAAATTTCTTACAAGCAGAGAATTTAATCAAATATAATAAAAAGGAACATATTATTTTCCCCAGAGTAGGTTCCTTATACAATAGTCAACTAGTTGACATGTTGAATAAAAATGTTAACCAGTTAATGAATATAAGTGTTTATCGTGTTGTTCTTTAAATTACTAAATTGCAAATATGTTTTTTGATCAAGACATATACTTATATTGACAATACTGCAATCAATTTTTTAAGAGGGTAATTATTGTATTATTCTAGTACACACCTTAAATTAAATTATATTTTGTTAACAGAAAAGCATGAATTGTATCCTGATACCACAATAACCAGCAGCTAAATATATTGTTTGATATCCCTTTTTCCTATTGAATAATAATCAATCTTATTTCCAGGCTCTCTCCTCGGTTTCTCCTACCGGGGGAAGACAGGAGCATCAGGGGAGAGAGCCTGGAACAATGTTGTACTGGCTATTTACTCCCCTTCAATGATGCGAACACCATAAATAAGTGAACTGTACATATTTGACTTAAGTTCAAGAGCTCAAATACTTGATGATGAGATAATTACTAACAAAAAACACTACCACTATAAATAATGGGCCTTAAGGGTTCTGATCTCCTTCCAGTTCATCAGTTCCTTCTTCATCAGTGTCTAGGTCACTAACAACAGGAAAATGTAAAGCGATGTTCTTTTGATGCTTTTCCAACCATTTACAGAACTTTTCTTCATCTAAAGCATTTACTGGGTTTGAAGAAATACCAACAAATGATGAATGCGTTCTTCCTTGAACATATGAAAATGGCTTCAACTTGCGTAAATCAGTGAGAACTTTCTTTTCATCTTCCAATGAGGATTTATGTGAATGAGCAGACAAACTTGGTTTAATGGAAGCCTGATTTTCAAAAACATCCACAATTTTACGGATTCTTTTTCTCTATCTTGTTTACCCCCCATCAAACCAATTAGACTTTTACGGTTTATGTCACGGTTTCTGTTCTCTTGCAATAAATCTATTTCAATGTTTTCGTCATCAAGTCCCTTCCAATTGCCTAGTGCAACCATTTACACTGATGTGACTCAGCAGTTAACAGCAGAGTAACATTTTATTCTGGATGGTGGTAACTAACATTTCAATTGCATATACATTATATCCAGAAACAGATGAGAAGCAATGCAACATCTGTTTCTGGATTAATGCCAAGTGCTCTCCATTCCCAAATACCACAGCATCTTTACAATCAAACAGAACCATAAAGGATCGTAGACGATTGACAGAATAATTAAAAATGCCATCCAAACTCTCATCATCACTGTGCGAAGTGCCTCGGAAAATATACTCATCTAAAAATTTGTCTAAAACGGTCATTAGGTGGGTTTTCTTTTCTCCATCACTTAAATTATTTTGGACAGGAAATGGATTATTTTCCCTTGGAGAATCACTTGTATTTTCCATCTTGAAGAACTGAAGCAATGCTTCAACAAGATAACAATTACCGACACTCATGAACAACTGCTCGCGGTCTTCATAATGTTTTATATCGACCGTAACATTTCGCCGGTTGAGCACTTCTAGGAAGTATCTGATAGTACCAGCTTCTCTCTCAGAGTTCTTGTAAAGCCTTTTGAAAACAGACTATAAACACATTGCAAGTTTTATACAAGTTACCATTCTTTGTGGTACTAGTACAAGGTTGTATTAGCATACATTGAGCAAATTAATAGTAATGTATAATTCACAAAATCCAAAATTCGATCTGAGTCGGATCTTTTATACAACCAGAAAAATCAAATCCAAAAATATTGGTTAATTCTTCTGTCACACACCTGACACTGCTTTTTTCTCAATATAAACTTCAGTTGAGAATGCAAAGAATAAAAACATTTGTAGAAAATGCATTTTAAGACCTTCCAGTGTTATAAACAGCAGCTGTTAGTTTGAATGTTGTGAAAAAGTAATGTCACAAAATTGTGTAACAAGAAAATTGCATTGTATGACCAAAAAGTTTGAAACTTACCTTTAAGAAACTCCTTTTAGCATGCCATTCAACAATGCAATATGGGTACAAATGATCCAGTCGTTGTTTTGGCGTGTGGCATCCAGAGCGAAGATCTCGTGCTCCAGCAAACCTTACTCGGGTCAACTTGTCACAAAAACAGGATATTTTCACACCTTCTAAAGGATTAATTTGAACACCAACAGGTGGGACATGTGGTCGAGGTTGATCTGGGCGTGTGGGTACCTGAGCAATGGGATGGGAAACTGTGGACGAATGATCAAAGTTATATACGCCACTTGCTTTGTATACATCCTCTGTCCACTGTTTCAATTGATCCAACACATCCACGGAGTCACTGTACTTTTTCTCATGCTCCATAAGAACTGGGAGAGTCATAATTTCTGATTTCAATGCTGTCTTTTCAGAATTTTCATGGCATGCAAGATCCTCGGCAATGCAAGGGTTTAACCAAATATTTTAGTGAACTTTTGAACCAGAATTCTTGCAATGAATACCTTATATCGATTACGTATTGTTGCTATTTCTGCCTCTGACATTGAAACAATTTCTCGAAAATTGCATGTAGCAATGTCTTTCTGTGGACCGTTGTCGGGTAAGTGTTGATTTGACACTCTATTGAACACCATGCTGATTGCACATGCATGCACATTTTTATTTTGGTAGTCTGCTCTCATGTCATGCACCTTCTCTTCCCAATCTATGTTTTCATCACATAGACAAATTTTATCCCAGATTTGACCAACTCGACAGCACGATCCAAAAAATGCTTTCCAATGTCATCAAGCACAATTTGTTAGAAAAACTCAAACAGAGCCCATACTTGTTGAATTGGTCAATCAACTAAAGTTAAAATGTAGAAATATATATGTAAGAAATATGTATAGTTGCTGGAACAAATCCTTAGTATCTTTTTCACAATACATGTTTATCAATAGAAGTATGGCAGCTCTGGGTTAAACTTTACAAACTTGGCCCAATTTTTTTTAAGGTTCAGATCTCATAAAAAAACAAGACACTAACTGATGGCTGAAAATGATTTATTACCAATATAGGCCTTTAACCCTTTTCCTACTGGAGCTTCTCCCCTGATAAGTAAAATTGTCTGGCGTTAGACAGAGTAAAATACTCTGGCGTTAGACAGAGTAAAATACTAAAGGGGGCGATTGCAGGCGGTACAGAACAATCAAGCAAACGTGACAATATTTTTGCAACTGTAGGACATCTCATCGAGAGCTCATTTAGAAACTTCTGTCATCCAGTTGGATTGACTTAATCCTGGGTACGTTCTATTTCTTAACACAGATGGCTCATCCTTACTGGCAATA
>JAOBAZ010085333.1:0-11781 GCA_026546875.1 Pteroeides caledonicum | reverse complement strand
TCATTGTGGTCATATTTCTCAACACCCCTCCCCCCGTAGGAACAAACTTATGGAAATTAATTGTGAGAGCGCTGGTTCTTGCTTAAAACTCACTTCATAACACTTCAACTCAGTGGCGAAGCCCGCCCGCAATTGGTCTTGCTATGCAAATTTCAAATCATTACCATTATTCATTTCTTTAGAAATTCATTCTTTTTAGGGTTCTTGAACACGGAAATATTTGCATAGCATGACTAAATTGTCGGGCTGGCTACGCTATTGCTTCAACTAGTTATTAACAGTTCTATTAAGAAGCAACAACGTTTCAACAAGCAGGCCTTAAGAGTTCCGATTTTCAATTTTTCGGTTTAACCCAGGATTAAGTTAATGGAGCTTTGAACAGCCGGCCCTAGTTGTTCAAAGCTCGTTTAGCTTAAGCCTTAACCCTGGGTTACTGAAAAGATGAGAAGCAAAATTATTAGAGCCCTTTTTGTTGAAACGCTGTTACTTTTTAACAGAACTGTTGTGAATTGGTTCCAGTGTTATAATATGAATTTTAAACTAAAACTGCGGATTCAAACACACTAAACCAAAACAGTGAGTTAACGTTTAACTCCGGGTAGCGCTAACCAACCTTTGAATAACTCAGCCCAGTAATAACTAGTCATAATAGGTGCTGCATTAATCATTATGGCATAAAGTAGAAATCAAACAGTGAAATTATCGTAAGCTACCATATAGTCGTCATAGCACCTAAAACGTCGGGGAGCTATGTACATGACATATAGAATCAAAGGTAAAATGATATCGTCCTGATTCGTAAAGTTACCATACAGTCTGTGCCGTGTCGGTAAATTTCAGCTATAGTTGCTTCCTTGGTCACATGGCCAGGACCTGTGTATGAGGTAGGAAATAAAACAGTGAAATGATTGTAAACCTCTATATACGTATCATAATATCTGGAAAGTTTAAGAGCTGTTTAGGCTGTATGAAGACCAAACAGTGAAAATAATATGGTCCTAAACTGTTATATGTGAACATATAAAGTATACAGTCGCCACCGTTTAGTATGCAAGTCGCTTATATGCAAAAGTCGTATACCGGTATATGCAAAGATTTCAGGAATCCAAACCAAATCTTAGCAAAATATACGTTTTTAATCCGCTTATAAGCAAATCGCTTGGCAAAAGTCGGTTATATGCAAAAGAATGACGGAAAATCGCGCGAACAAAGCCGCTTATATCCAACAATAGTTTGCGTAAATACTTCGTAATACTACTACATCGTAATATTTTTGACATTCTTTCCCCTTGAGTCATCTTGAGTAGACCAAGTAGCCATTAGTGTAGCATGTGCGGCCTGGGACCGAATCCGCTTATATGCAAAGTTCGGTTATATGCAAAAATGCTTCTAGTAGTTTTTAGTCAGGTTGATAATGGTAAAATCAAATCATATAAGAGAGGTTCGCGACATATATGAAGCCAAACAAACTTTAAAAAAAATTGTAAAAACCAAGTTAGTTATAATACCAAGTAAAATGATTGACAATGGTGTTGGTTGACGTTGGTGTGGACATGCTCACACTAACGTTATCAGTTTAACGCGTACCTGGAGATTATTAGCCTTTGGCTTTGATCCTTACTAAATTTTCCTTCGTCGATACCGAACTTTCTGGATAACTCTTATTAAAAACGTATGGTCCTTAAAGCACGGAAACAAGTTATCAAAAATCTTTAACTTTATAACCTTGGAATTAACACTTGGTATCGTCGGAGGGATTTATGCCGTTGGAGATATGGAGGAAGTCCGAACTGTTTTTGGTTAGGTGGTTTCTCCTTAGGTAACACACTCTTGGATTTGTTAATTTTGGATATCTTTAGGTCATCTCGCTGAGCTCTTGGTACAACTGATTATAACGAAGTGAAATAATATAGGCCAGACTGAACTTACATTGTTCATCCGTGATAATCTAATTGCACAGAATAAAGATATACAGTAGTCTCACTCTTGTCGGAACCTTTGAAGTTTTCTCCTCGCGCATGTCGCATTACGCATGTTGTCCGCCGTGTTCCTAGCAATTCAATTACCTTTCCTGGCCACTACGCACGCTGAACTGGCTGATCCGCCATATTCCTAGCAAGGTGATTGCATATTTTTGCATAAAGCAAAGAGGACAGGTTGCACCGCCGAGTGCTTTCTCTGTATTGTTACTTACTCTTTGGTAATCGTATGAAGACCGCTTGGTCAGCTTTGGCACGACTAAGACTTAAGTACTAACTTTGTGTGAGGTTTTAGAATTTGGCGAAGAATGCACCCTTTACTCTTGCAAATGAGATTAGTTATCCTACTGGTTTCTTAGATCAGTCATGGTGTTTAAGCTATATTTCATTGTTGGATATTGTCAGATAGATGTAGAACTGCTATCTTGCCTGGGTTACCTTTTTTGGGTGGTAAGATTATGTATCAATTGATTAGCTTCGTCATCCCTGTATATAGGAGATGTTTTCTTTAGGCCGTGTATGAAGAGAAGCAAAGCTTTACGAATTTAATCCCAAGTGTCATATATATGTTAACAGTGGTTCAACACTTATCCAGGCGTGTTGGTAACAAAAGCTTGCTCTGGTCACAGTGCAGAACGGTTTGAAGACAGACAAAGTTGAACCATGATGTAACAAAGTTAAGCTTGGCCCGTCGGCCGTGGCTTAACAAAACTGAATTATAAGCCGTCCACATCAAGTCAAAGAAGCATATGTTGGACCTTACAAGCTATATGCCTATGTTAGAAGCTAATATCAAAATAATCAATGTAATTGGTGAATACATGGTGTTTTATTAAACGTCAAGTCAAAGAAACATTTGTTAGAATTAACTTGTCAGCTAATATCTTAATAATTCATACAATACGTAATCATGTAAAAAAATAGCCTGGCAAATAATTTTAAGAAAACCCACAAGCACAATAAATACATAATATTTTATTCATTATGAGTTGTTAAATTCGTTTCGTTTGCGAAACGGCAGTAATAAGGTTTTTATAATTTCATTATGGTTTTTCTTTCCAAAGTTATTTGTTTGTCTATATATTATTCTTATTCTTACAATATTACACTTTCCACTTGGTGTTTGACTTGGTTAATTATAATTCCTGAATGTAATAACTTTCGGATACTTCTCATCCTATTAAGTAATTAACTTTCTAGATTTTTCTTCCACGTACAATATCTACAGTGTTCAGGCTTTAGTAAGTGCAAATAAAAGAAATCTTCTTATGACAAGGCAAAACGTGGTATACCAAAAAGGGTTAATTTAATTGTATATGTAATTTTTAGAAGATTTGCATGACTATATTTTTTTTAAATCACACATCTTGTATTTAGTCATGCCATATTTTATATATTTTTTTCTCCTTGTATTTTTTGTTTGATTCATTAAACTCAAGCGAAATTGATCGTCTTACTGATCCGTACTAGACAGTGTTAAGGCATATGTATTAAGGATGTCTGTCCAGTTTTGGGAAGTAATCGAGATATTGAAATTTGGTAAATAGTGTTCCTTTTTCTTCTATCTTCTTGTGGTTAAAAATGTATTGCCTGGGTACAGCCCTGCTTATCATTTAAGGCAATCATAATTTTTAAACAATATGTTTTCAATATTGTAATGCTGATCTCGAGGTGCCCCGTCATTTTACCTTCTTAGGATCATGAGTAAGTGTGATGTTGTTGAATCTGCGTCATTCCTCAATATAGGAGTCTGCTAAGCCGCTTATGAAGAAAACAAACAACAGGGATTTGCGAAACGCTGCGTGCGCAGAGCGTGCTCTATATGCAGATCAATTGCAAACAACAAGCAAACAAACAAACAAATCGTTTCGCATTTGTTATTAAGCTTCGAAAGCTTCTACATAGGCCTAATAATATTGGTCGACAGGACCCCATTCGAGTTCAACCTTATTCCAGGCGCTCGTGACGATGACCATCTCCATTTAATCGCCATCGTCGAGAAACCTATTTCTGGGTCTCATTCCAACACTTGCGTGCGTCGTGCCAATTTAGGATTCTAGTACGCGAGTACCAGAAGAATATTCTTCATTTTCTTCAGCTTACTTGCGTATTCAAATTGGATATATATTATATACTTGTATTGTGATCACTTTCTCCCGAGTTATTTCAAACTTTTTTTGATCTCCATTGATTAATCTTGAAAATGTATTCTCACATCTTTAATTCATTCTTGCAATCCTTGCGTCATTCTTACATCAGCGGTCACATTTTTCCATGAATAACGCTATCTTTAATTCATCTACAAGCGACGCTATTTAAAAATTTGGTCTTCAGATATCTGCATATCTCTTGTTATACATTCCGTAGTCGGGGTGGATCCCACGGAATGGTTTCTATATCTGATCGAACGCAATCGCCTCGATCGCCAAGATAGCGCAGAGTTCTGCCCATACAACCGCCATCGCTTCGACCGTTTCAATTTCCTCGATTATCCAAGAACTGCTTTCATCTGTAAATCGACTGAGCAGTATTTCAGGCGATATATATAAGGACGGTTCAGACAGTTATATCAAAAACCTAAGTGAATAGTGACCTAATCTGTAGGCTTACTCTTTTAAGTAAATGTTGCACCAACTTAATCATGAGACATGATCTCCATGCATTCTGTAAGAAAGAATATATATATATATATATATATATATATATATATAATACAGTTAGTGAGCGTATTTGCTTGTATACGGCACCATTCAATTGCATAATGTCATCATATAGAGCTTTTGAATTAAATCTGATGGTTGGTTCCCACCAGTTAAGATATATTTTCCCTGCAAATGTACCATGGCTGTCAAGATGACAAAGGAGGAAAGATCATATAAAACGTTAATATAGGCCTACCAATGAAAAATCTTTTGAAATGTGTTTTAATGCCGCATTTCATAACTATATAACCAATCATTTGCGTTCTGTGCGTCGCTGACAATTAGTAAAGCGAAGTCGAGTTCATTTTTGGTGAATATTAAAGAGTATGGGAAGTAAGACCCAAACAAATTAGGACTGTGCACAAAATGCAAAAACGAGAACTATATACAGTTCCAGAGATGTTATCGCACAAAGTCCGATCTTTGAGAAATTTATCCAACTTATCCAACAATATATTTTTACCGAACTGATTCTATTATACTTCTTCAAGACAATAAATGTTTAATTTTTTTATCTCTTATACTCTTCTGTAACAAAATATTTGTTATTAAAGAAAAGAATAATTTGGGCATATAAAAATTTGTCGACTTCCCCGGCAAAATGTCACAAATTATTGTTGAAGAATGAAAGGAAATTGCGATAGTAGAGTACGCACATTTTTAACCAAATTGGGACCAGTTGTGAAAAATGCAATACCGCTCACCAGTACCGCTCAATACGCGTTGCCATAATAAAAGTTGCGTTTTTATGCTCTTGTAGGTCTAGTTCCGCTGAATTTCAAAGTGAAATCCGAAACGAGTCCATTTGAAAGCCACACAGTTCGATAAAGCCTATCGCGGAACCTGCAGGCCACTAATTTAATAGTCCCAGCAGCATCTTGTGTTGTCGCATGGTTGTTAGACAAACTGCGTCATTAACCTGTACCCACAGGAGTTTTGTCAGAACGGAAAAACCTCTTGTTACATGTAACAGCATTTTCTTACATATAGATTACAATCATTAAGTCGGCCCAATGGGGGACCTTGCCTTGACATCCCATTCGTTTTAAATTCAATTACAACGCATTAGCCTGAGACGAAATCACGCAAAGGAGCTGGGCATGTCAGATAAACTGGCAAGCTTCACTGTCACCTGTTTTTGTGGCTTATTTATAAACAGCATTGATCGAGCAAAGGCTTTTTAAAAAAACACGCCTCTCAAATATTGGCACATTTTCAACGAACAAGACCGAACATATTAGGTTTGTTTTTTTGTTCGTAATTAGTAAAAGTAATCCAAGATGTCGACCAGACCGCAAAGGGCGTTGCATTTGGCCACATCTTGGATAAATTAACGACTACTTTCTAAGTGGTTTGTCCCTTGCACAAAGAAGCTTAAATTGAGGTTGTCAATACTCAAGTGCCTCCTCTTTGTGAAGGAAATTGCACTATTTGGTAAATCCGTTGATATTGGGCGCTACGAGTAAATTTTGAGAATAAAGGTTATATTGAAGAGTAGATTTTTTCTGCAAAAAACATTACAGAATTTAGGTATTATCATATTTTTGTTTTGTGCAGAAAAATTGGCAAACGTACGTGTGGATTTTCAATTTCAGGCAGGAAACTTAAAGTGTTATTGTGGCTGTCGTATTCTTAACACAATACAGCTTTTCAAATAACACTTTAATTAATGCCGGTGAGCTCAAGTTTGATATTTTGGTTTTTAACAGTCTTCATGTACAGACATATTGTCATTCCTGTTTGACACAAAACATCTGTGAAATGAAATGACAGAAAACAAGAGCGGCGAAACTTTGTGTAGTCGACAACAACTATACATTATACATACAAAGTCGTGGAACCAAAGTTAAAATACTACGAACAAAAACAACAAACACCGTCTCCGCTCTTGCATTGATATTGAATTTCTGTACAACAAATTTTGAGCCAAAGATAAGATACGTTTAAATAAAGAGATACACTGAGAAGAATTATGTCTTGCATACTCAAATAGGATATAAGTTATAAGATTAGATACGTCTTTTGCATTTTGTCTTTGGAAATAAAGTACAAACTCGTCGCGCCGAACTCTGCTTTAACGTAATAGAGCTCAAAAGAAAGCCCCAAAGCCAACACAAAACGCCTCACCGTGTATTATAATCGTTGTTAGAAATATTTCGTTCTGGCTTGAGCGAGAAGAAACAACAGTCAAGTATATGTTTAACTCAGACAGCGAGGTATTGTATTGTAAACCACACACAAACACTTGTTGTGTTTTGAGAATATAGTTGCCAAGGATCAAACGTAGGTTTCAGTCTTAATTATAAACACAATGGCTGTGATGAATCGACATGAACAGTTATAAGTGAAATTAATGACGACAACAATTGATACACACGTGACTTTACAGAAAGCTAGCTTTTACTATGTCTGTAAGCCACATGACATCTTCGCCCACGTCTCGGCGACCTAACTGGAGAACAGAAATTAACAGTTGAGCTATAGGAACCGACAAACAAAAAGTACGGTCTTTGACTTCGGAAATTTGCAGCTACAACGTAACGTCAACAGCCTAGACTGAGCATTTTAATGTAACATAAACAAACTATAGTGTATTAATGTCATCACTTCGTTGCGAACTTAAATATCAGGTCTACATATCTAAACTTCTGATGTCATGAAGTAGTTCACCTAGGAATAACGGTTCTGAAAAAAGAAATTTGTGTGACCATGCTTTTGAAATTGCTACTTTGGTCTCGGTCAGTAATGTGGTTTAGAGATGATTTTATGCAAGACATCCTGCTTTGAGACATTTCCAATGCTTATTGTGTAGTCATAATGTATACAGTCGAAATATCACATTTCTAAACTATTGTTATCTTGTTTGACTCATATCTTCTGCTTTCAGGATGACATTCTTCGGAATATGTTTCGTTCTGTACTTTATAAAGTTGCCGGGTGCTCATCGATTCTGTAGTCATAATTAGGAAAGGGAATTTACGCTAACATGAATCTGAATTTAGATTATAAATACACGTTTCAGTTAGTTTTATTGTCCTTTCATGAAAGGTTGTATCGTATTGCTAACTGGCGCCCTATTGGAGTAGATTGCTATCCTTGTGTCAACTTGTCAAAGTCCTAGAGTTGACGGATAGGTGACCCAAATCTAATATATCTAATTCAAGATTCAAGTTAGTATATGCGCGTTAACAAGCAAGTTGGGTTTCGAGTACAATGTAATATAAACAATAGATTAAATATACTTAAAAGACAGTTTAACCCTTTGGCTTTAACTATTAGAGTTTGTGAAAAAAATCAACTGGTGTTAGCCAGGGTAAAATGGAGAAAGTACTCTATAGCAGTGTGAGAGTAAATGGGATAGCTATAATTCTTTGACTACAACTGCAATCGTTAGTAGGAAATGGCGTTTTCACAGACGTAGGGTTAATGGATTTTAACCCTTTGACTGTAAAATTTCTTCTGTTGCAAAACCTCGCGGTGTTAGCAAAGATAAAATTACAAAACGCTTGCTTACACATCGGAGAGTTGAGAAGTATATCGAAGGATCGCGAATACAGGCAATATCTTTTACTTAAACCGTTAGTGCACTGCCTCCTTTTCACCGAAGAGTAAAATGCTCTGGCGCTGGGCAAAGTAAAATACCAAAGGCTCGCTTGGGTATCATAGCAATAGCGTTAAAGAGATAACCTATTAACGGTTTGTTACATGATGTATTTTCCATTGGCGAGTAAAATCGTCTGACGTTATAGCCAAATACTGAGTAGAACACTTGCAACGAAGGGTCAAAGGAGATTTATTAACCATTTACTGCACGCTGTCGTTTTCATTGAAGAGCAAAATCGAGGCTTTAGGTAGAGCAAAATACTCGACTTGCACTACTAGGGTTAAAGGAGATATAATCTTTTAAACACTATAAACTTTAAAAATACAACTGGATTCCCAGTGCGGTGTTTAGAATGTTTGTGTTTTCCTTATCCAGAGGTGATCTCAATACACGCGATTTTCTCCCGTATTGATATTGTATGTTTAACGTTTGTGTTGAAAGATACAGCCATGAATGGATGTCGTGGAGCAACATAATAGACAATTGTATTGGAAGCGATTAACGGCACACCTTTTCACATCCAGACAGAAATACTGCCCAGGAAAAACGCCTCAAATCTTTATCGGCGAATTAGGAAGGAGAAGTTGGGCAAAGCCAATGAAAACTAAAAATAGAGACACAGCACGACACAAAAAATTAAGGATCATATTCGCATATCATGTTTGTACAAATGGTATATATTACATATGGATGCAACAAAATTCGGTTTCAAATATATGTATGTGCGTATGTTCTATACAGTATCTTCTCGTCAACATTATGTTAGTATATTAGCTTAGTAAGGGTGAGATATTTGCAATTATGTTTGTACGTTTGTGTAAAGACAATATTAATATAATCGTATGCAAAAATAAGTCGATTTGTCAACAAGTCGGTCAGAAATCTCGAGAAATTTGTGTTATACTTGCGAAACTTGACGCGAGATTGATGGGCGACGTGCACGTTCTGTCCTTATACGCCTCAAACTCTCCTCGTATCCGGGCAAGTTATTATTACGGTTATCATGATAAAAGTTTTGAAAGTCGCAATACTCGTCCGTCGTGCTGTAGTACTCGGTGGGATATCTCCCGTACAAGTCGCTCATCTTGCTCATATCTTCTAAGCGTCGATAATATTTCCTGATTTCCGTGTCAGAGCATGTGGAAAACGTCCGTGTTATTCTGGTCGTGTCACACGAGTAAGTGCCGTACTCCTGGGCAGATCTAAAACTGTAGTCTACACCGTGATTTCTGATGTGCTCCTCATAACTCGGACTCCTGTGCTGGGCAGTGATCCAGAGCGAACTATTGTTCGCGTGCTCGTCATGAGGGCTCATTTTCTCGTGTGAAACTTCACAAGCATCGACCGTACGCCGTCTCGTGTTTCTCATGTTCTTTCGTTGTGATCTCCGGTACAATTCGAGTTCGTCGCAACCCCTAGGCCTTAAATGCGGTGCATCATCGCGAATCCTTTGCGCGAGAATAGGCGGCGAGTTCTCCAACGCATCGTCGTCTTCCCAG
The DNA here is from genome assembly GCA_026546875.1 of Pteroeides caledonicum. Lineage (NCBI taxonomy): Eukaryota > Metazoa > Cnidaria > Anthozoa > Scleralcyonacea > Pennatulidae > Pteroeides > Pteroeides caledonicum. The sequence continues at coordinate 1,997 of JAOBAZ010085333.1, read as the reverse complement.
CCTTCGTCTTTCTCCGCGTAGCACACCACGGGTTCGCTTTGACTTTGTGGCAAAAATTCCTCGTTGTTTGTCAAGAATTTCCGCACAGAGCTACACCCATCATTTGAGGTATCCTCTTTTTGCATTCCGACATGGTAGTCTAAATCATTACTGCGAGGCGAGATATAAACGTCTTTATCACAAACTCTAAGCTCGCTTTCACGAGAGTTGTTATAAGTTTGTTCGTTCAGTGTCAGTTCTTCCGCCTCGGAATACTCCTGAGAGGCAATACGTGCTAAGTTTAACGCAGAAAGCTCCTCCGAGAGTTTCCCCATTGAACGTTTGCGTCGGTGAGCAGGTAACCTTTCCGACATACTTCGACGAAGTTTCGGTCGCGAAGGCTCTAATGTCGTTTGAGCAGTAAAGCAGCTCCTCTCATGAACCTCCTCTCCTTCGTTTAAAACCCCCATTGTAGGCCTATTCTCGCTGCGGTTTCCATTCTTAGAAGTCGATAACCTCGAATCCGTAGTACGGGTAGAGCTTGAAGTACTCGATTCTTCCGTAAAAACCCCCGAATCGGACGAAGAATTCGAGACCAGTGAGTTTCGTGATCCTGGCGGAAGGCCCCTAAAATTTTGACCCCACTCTTCGTTATTGTTTTTCGAATTACTCCTCTCTCGACTCTTTCCTTTCTTCTCGGCTTCGGCGTTCGCCAGTAACTCGGCGATTTCTTCGGTTTTGGCCACATCCACAGGCGAGTTGCCTTTGCCGTCTTTTACGCTAACATCGGCACATGACTTGATCAAAAGTTCGACGATCTGCTTGTGGCCACCAGCGGCAGCGAAATGCAACGCAGTTTGATCCTTCTTGCCGGTCAAGCTCGTGTTCGCTCCGTGGTTTAGTAAAACGTGTACAACGTCGAGTTTGCCATCTTTGCAGCTCTGCTGTAGGGCTGTGAAACCCTGTTTGTTGACTTGGTTAACACGGGCTTGCTGTCCAATGTTAATAAGGAACTTTACTCTCGTCGCATCTCCGTCCGCGACTGCTTGATGAAACACGGCAGCATTCATGACAATGAATAACCAGTAAATCAAAAACTTGTAATCCAATACACTGTTCGCGTCTTTTAGGGACAAGAATATTCCGTAGTTCTTTTAAATTAAAACAACTCTTCGATTGGCTGTTGCTCAACAACGGCGAAGCGATGGTCTGTATAATACGTATTGGCACAACTCCTGACTTTCTGCGATAATATAAACCAAATTTCACAATTTCAAAGTCGTATTAAACTTCCTAAATACGTTTGTGTTAGACTGGGCCGCCTAGAAATCGAAAGGAAATGTCTTTCACTCACACACAGCACGCCATCGCACCTAGTGAAAACTGACCAAATGATTTATCAAGGAAGGAATGTTTACATTAGTTCGGTCGCAACCAATCAAGCAAAACGGGTGACCGGGGTGGAGAGGGTGCGACGTGTAGTCAACCTAACGAAGCAGCCAATCAGAAAGCAGGGTCAAGTGCAGTAGGCGTAATTACAACAACAGTGCTATTGTAAACATTATAATTATCTTTTAGCAAGAGTGTTTCGAAGCGATTGCCATTTAAGAAGCGGAAAGACCATAATTTCGGACACAAAAGGGAGATTTAAATTATGTATGACTGTTCAATGAACGAATCGTCTCGAGGCATGATCAAAGTTGAAAATAGTCAGACGGTTTGAAGTTACCGGAAGGTTAGACCATACGATACGCAGCTGATACGTCCTTAGTTAAAATGTGAATGATCTAATCTCCGAGATTCGACTCCCCGAACTCAGGTAATTAAGTGTAATAGCCGCCAAAATAATGAATTTAAACAAAATACAATTTTATATGAGTATGCGTAATCATTAAATATAGATAGAATTGCGATAGAAAATAACACAAGCAAAAGGACAAGATTTCTTGTTCGGCCAAGTGGATACTTTTGAGACGTAATGCATACTTTACGGCTTCCTCGAGAGACTTCGGGTCACT